>SJYQ01020716.1:54899-69551 GCA_006410935.1 Redunca redunca
AAACACTGTATTAAATTCCTTTCATTCTCTTTCTCGATTTACTTACCGTATGTGCTAATGTAGGTCCTCTGAGATTAGTTTGGGCTAAAATCTGTTAATATGTATTTTTCCATGGCATGATAGTTATATTCACATTCTCTAACCCCTTATGGCAGAAAGTGAAGAAGAACTAAAGAGCCTCCTGATGAAAGTGAAAGAGGAGAGTGAAAAAGTTGGCTTAAAGCTCAACATTCAGAAAACTAAGATCATGACATTTGTTCCCATCACTTCATGGCAGATAGATGGGGAAACAATGGAAACAGTGACAAACTATTTTTTTGAGGTTCAAAATCACTGTAGATGGTGACGGCAGTCATGAAATTAAAACATGCTTGCTCCTTGGAAGAAAAGCGATGACCAAATTAGACAGCATATTAAAAAGCAGAGACATTACTTGCTGACAAAGGTCTCTAGTCAAAGCTGTGGTTTTTCCAGTGGCCATGCATGGATGTGAAAGTTGGACTATAAAGAAAGCTGAATGCCAAAGAATTGATGCTTTTGAACTGTGGTGTTGGAGAAGGCTCTTGACAGTCCCTTGGACTGCAAGGAGATCCAACTAGTCCATTCTAAAGGAAATCAGTCCTGAATATTCTCTGGAAGGGCTGATGCTGAAGCTGAAACTCAAATACTTTGGCCACTCCAATACTTTTGTGAAGAACTGACTCATTGGAAAAGACCCTGATGCTGGGAAAGATTGAAGGTGGGAGGAGAAGGGGACGGCAGAGTATGAGATGGTTGGATGGAATCTCTGACTCGATGGACATGAATTTGAGCAAGCTCCAGGAGTTGGTGATGGACAGGCAAGCCTGGTATGCTGCAGTCCATGGGGCCGCAAAGTCGGACACAACTGAGCAACTGAACTGAACTGAATCCCTGTAGGCATTTATACTTTAACTGTGCCTTATGGGTTTCAAATGTTCCAGGAAGATTCTGGAGGATTAAATTACTTTGATGTTCATTAACAAACTTATGGTTTTGGCCTCTGAACAAATCCATCAATGATCCCGACTTCTAAGATTTCCAGACAATGAATCAAACTGCATTGTGATTCACTACCTGTACAATAGTATGGAAAGAGTCATTTGCCTTATGCTTCTCTGATAAATCCCCAATATGAAAAATCTTCTAAAATGGGAAGTCAGGAGGAGAAAGAAAAAGCCCTTCTCTTATGTGTGTGAGCCAGACCCAGACTTTTCCACCCTAACCTTAAACTTCTGTGCCTTTCTCCTAAGCCCTGCAGCTTAAGAGTTACGATAATATTACAGAATCTTCAAGAATAAAATTATCAAATACAGCTATTTAGTAACTACAATTTTGTTCTATCATGTGATTTTGATAAACTTTTTAACCTTCTTTCCATCACGAGTTCCTAAGCACATTTTAATGGAATTAAAAGAGAAATCCTGAATTAAATTTGCAAAAGCGTCAATGAAAAAGTCAGGAAATAAAACAGCATAATAATGAACATTAAACAGTAGTTCAGAAAACTGCATTTTTACTTTGGCTAATTATGTTTAAAATTTTCTACATAACATTCACATTTTCATTAATTTCAATTTAAAAAGTCTGAGTTGGCATGTCTGAAGCTATGGTACTTGAAAGTAACTGAAGTGCTATAAAGCTGACTTTTTATAACAGCTTTTATTGAAATAAAATTTACATACCATAAAATTCACTTTTTTAAACTTATACTCATCAATGATTTTTCTTTAGTATATTCACAGAGTTGTAGAACTCATCACCACTATCTAATTTTGGAACACTTTCATCACCCAAAAAGAAATCTCCACCCATGGGCAATCTCTCATCTTCCTTTCTCCCGGACAACCATTAATCTAGTTTCTGTCTTTATGGATTTGCCCATTTTTGTAACTGTGTTTTGATAAATATGAGTTTTTATTTCCTACTAGCTTTGTTCACTCAGCATGTTTTTAAAGATCATCTGTAATGGAACATGTATCATATTTAATTCCTTTTTATAGCTGAATAATTTTTCATTTTATGGTTATATAACATCTGTTTATTTACTGTTTATTAGCATTTGTTATTATCAATAAGCTCAGATACACAGATGATACCACCCTTATAGCAGAAAGTGAAGAGGAACTAAAGAACCTCTTGATGAAAGTGAAAGAGGAGAGTGAAAAAGTTGGCTTAAAACTCAATATTCAAAAAACGTAGATCATGGCATCTGGTCCTATCACTCCATGGCAAATAGCTGGGGAAACAATGGAAACAGTGACAGACTATTTTCTTGGGCTCCAAAATCACTGCAGATGGTGACTGCAGCCATGAAAGTAAAAGCTGCTTGGTACTTGGAAGAAAAGGTGTAACCAACTTAGACAGCATATTAAAAAGCAGAGAGACATTACTTGCTGACAAAGGTTTCTAGTCAAAGCTGTGGTTTTTCCAGTAGTCAAGTATGGGTGTGAGAACTGGACTATAAAGAAAGCTGAATGCTGAAGAATTGATACTTTTGAACTGTAGTGTTAGAGAAGACTTTTGAGAGTCCCTTGGACTGCAAGGAGATCCAGCCAGTCCATCCTAAAGGAAATCAGTCCTGAATATTCATTGGAAGAACTGATGCTGAAGCTGAAACTCAAATACTTTGGCCACCTGATGCAAAGAACAGACTCATTGGAAAAGACCCTGATGCTCAGAAAAGACTGAAGATGGGAGAAGGGGATGACAGAGGATGAAATAGTTGGATGGCATCACCAACTCGATGGACATGAGTTTGAGCAAGCTCCAGGAGTTGGTGATGGACAGGGAAGCCTGGCATGCTGCAGTTCATGGGGTTGCAAAGAGTCAGACACGACTGAGCCACTGAACTAAACATTTGTTTATCCATTCTTCAACTGATGAACTTTGGATTATTTCTACTTTTCACTATTATGAATAATGCTACTATGAACCTTTGTGTAGAACTCCTTGTGTAGACACACATTCTCAATTCTCTGGGACATACACCTACAAGTGAAATTGCTAGGTCATATGATAACTCTGTATTTAATTTTTTGAGGATTGGCCACTGTCAAATGGCTGCGCTATTTAACATTCTCACCCACAACGTATGAGGGTTCAAAATTCTCCGCAGCATTATGGACACTTGTTACTTTATTCTGTCTTTTTGATTACAGCCATCCTAGTAGGTGTGAAGTAGTATCTCATTTGGTCTTAACTTGCATTTCTCTAATGATGTTGAGCAGCTTTTATGGGTTTATCACCCATTTGCATATTTTCTTTGGCAAAATAATCTATTAAAATCCTTTGTCCTTTTCACCTGGGCCACTTGTCATTTTATTGTTGCATTATAAAAGTTATTTATATATTCTACTCACAAGTCCCTTTTCTGATGTCTGATTTGTAAATATTTTCTTCCATTCTGAGAATTGTCTTTTTACCTTCTTGATGGTGTCCTTTAAGGTACAAAAGTTTTCAATATTAATGAAGTACAATATATCTATTCCTTTGTTGCCTGTGCTTTTTTTGCGGTCATACCTAAGAAACCACTCTCTACTCCAAGGTCACATTGATTTACCCCTATGGTTTTTCTAACAGGTTTATAGTTTCAACTCTGATCCATCTAGAGTTCATTTTGTTAGATGATGGAAGGTAGAGGTCCAACTTCATTCTTTTGAATGCTGATATTCAGTTGTCCCAGTATCATTTGTTTAGAAGGCTAATCTTTCTCCACTTAATTGTCTTGGCACCATTGTCAAGAAATCAATCATAATAAATGTTAGGATTTATTTCTGGACTCTCAATTCTATTTTATTGATCTTTATTTCTACACCACAACGTCTTAATGCTTTATAGTGAATTTTAAAATCAAGAGATGGACTTTCCTGGTGGTGCAGTGGATAAGAATCCACCTGCCAATGAAGGGGACACAGGTTCGATTTCTGGCCTGGGAGGATTCCATATGCCACGGAGCAACTGGGCCCATGTACCACAGCTAATGAGCCAGTGCTCTAGAGTTTAAAAGCTGAAACTACTGAGCCTGTGTGCCATGATTACTAAAGGCCGCTTATCTAGAGCCAGTGTTCCACAACAAGAGGGGTCACCACAATGAGAGGCTCACGCACTGCAACTGAAGGGAATCCTGCATTCTCTGCAACTAGAGAAAAGCCCAGACAGCAGTGAGGACCCAGCATAGCCAAAAATTAAAAAAATAAAATTACTTTTTAAAAATCATCTAAAAAGTTTAAAATAGTTAACTATTTTAAAAATAGTTTAAAAATTAATAAAATCAAGAGGTGTGAGTTCCTCAATTTCACTGTTCTTCAGTTCAGTCCAGTCGCTCAGTCGTGTCCAACTCTTTGCAACCCCATGAATCGCAGCACGCCAGGGCTCCCTGTCCATCACCAACTCCCGGAGACTCTCATCCATTGAGTCAGTGATGCCATCCAGCCATCTCATCCTCTGTCGTCCCCTTCTCCTCCTGCCCCCAATCCCTCCCAGCATCAGAGTCTTTTCCAATGAGTCAACTCTTCGCATGAGGTGGCCAAAGTATTGGAGTTTCAGCTTTAGCATCATTCCTTCCAAAGAACACCAAGGACTGATCTCCTTTAGAATGGACTGGTTGGATCTCCTTGCAGTCCAAAGGACTCTCAAGAGTCTTCCCCAACACCACAGTTCAAAAGCATCAATTCCTCGATGCTCAGCTTTCTTCACAGTCCAACTCTCACATCCATACATGACCACAGGAAAAACCATAGCATTGACTAGACGGACCTTAGTCGGCAAAGTAATGTGTCTGCTTTTGAAAATGCTATCTAGGTTGGTCATAACTTTCCTTCCAAGGAGTAAGAATCTTTTAATTTCATGGCTGCAGTCACCATCTGCAGTGATTTTGGAGCCCAAAAAAATAAAGTCTGACACTGTTTCCACTGTTTCCCCATGTAT
The DNA here is from genome assembly GCA_006410935.1 of Redunca redunca. NCBI lineage: Eukaryota > Metazoa > Chordata > Mammalia > Artiodactyla > Bovidae > Redunca > Redunca redunca. The sequence goes on from SJYQ01020716.1 coordinate 59,847, forward strand.
TTCCCATGAAGTGATGGGACCAGATGCCAAGATCTTCGTTTTCTGAATGCTGAGCTTTAAGCCAACTTTGAATGGCAAACCACTTCAGTATTCTTGCCTTGAGAACCCCATGAACAGTAAATCACTGTTCTTACTCAAGACTATTTTTATTACTCTGGGTCTCTTGCATCTCCATATGAATTTAAGAACAAAGTTGTCCGAATGTATTTTTGTTTCTAATTTTTATTTTAACTTTAGTTTACTTTACATTACTGTATTAGTTTTGCCAAACATTGACATGAATTCACCACGAGTGTACATGCGTTCCCAAACATGAATCCTCTCCCAAAAGTGGGGGCAGCAGTTGGGATTTTGAGAGAAACTGCACTGAATCTGTAAATCAACTTTGAAGCACTGCCATCTTAGTAATTAATAGGTCTTCTAATCCATGAACAAGACATGAATATTTACCTAGATCTTGAACTCCCTTCAGTGGTGTTTTATAGTTTTCAGTGTGTGACTTTCCAACTTTTTACTATTTTTATTTCTAAGTATTTTATTCTTTGTGATGCTATTACAACTGGAATGATTATATAATATCATTTTGGGTTATTCATTGCTAATGCATAGAAACACAATTGGTTTCATGTATTGACTTTGCATCAGGTCACCTTGCTGAACTTGTTTACTGGTTCTTACAGGCTTCTGTGTATGTATGGTTTGTATTTCTTAAAATTTTCCATATAGATATCAGCTGCAAATATGAATAGTATGACTTCTTTTCCAATCTGGATGTTTTTTTTCTTGCCTAAGTGCCCTGACAATCTAAGTGGTAAGAGCTGACAACTTTATCTGGCTCCTGATCTAAGGGGGAAAGTATTGATTCTTTCACTAAGCATGATGCTAACTGGGGGGTTTCAAAGATGAAGTTTTGCACAGATATCCTTTATCAGGGTGAGGAAATTCTCTTCTGTGAAGAATTAACTTTACCCAAAGAAAGGTCTGGCCTTTATCCTCAGTTTTCAGAAGTAATCTTCATGACTGTTGGAGTGTCTTTGTTTGCCTATATGCCTTGAGTCACACTGGAACAATATGGTTTAGTTTGGGGGCTTTGGGTCACACAGTATCTGTAGACCTCTGGAGAGACTAGAGAGTGAGATGAACCATGTGATAAACTGGTCAGGCCTAAGTAATGGAGCTCCAATAAAAACTTTGACCATCAGTGTTTGGGTGAGCTTTCCTGATTGGCAACACTCTACAAGCATTGTCATGTACTGATGGTGGGAAAGTAATGCACTTCACATTTGGTACTTTCCTGGATTCTGCCATATGTTTTTCTTCCTTGGCTGATTTTAATCTGAATCCTTTCTCAGTAACAAATCATAGCTGAGTGTAACACCTTTCAGTGACTTCTGTGAGTGACCGTAGTAAACCTAAGGGTGGTTTTGGAAACCCCTTTACATCACAGTTGGTATCAGAAGTAAGAGTAGTCTTGTGTGAACTACTGTGATCCCCACTAACTTTTCAGACATTCCAACTCTTTCTGCCTTCTATTCCTAGTTTCTTGGGTACTATTATCAGGAGAGTGTAGTGAATTTTCTCAAATGTTTCTTGTGTCTATTAAAATTATGTGTTTTCCCTTTATTAATATGTTGAATACCTGGTTTATTTTCATATGTTGAACCAACTTTGCATTCCTGAAGCAAATCCCACTTGATCATAGCATACAATACCATTCACATGCTCGCTAGATTCAGTTTGTTAATACTTTCTTGAGGGTTGGTTCATTTATATTCATAAGGAATATTAGTCTCTAGTTTTCTTTTCCTGTGATGTGTGATATTAGGGATATACTTGCCTCATAAAATGAGTTGGGATATGTTTTATATTTTCTGGAAGTTTCAGAAGAGTTGGTATTGATTCTTCTATATAGGTCTAGTAGAATTTACTAGTGAAGCAAATACCTTGTTCTAACAACCCAAGAGACAACTCTACACAAGGACATCACCAAATGGTCAATACAGAAATCAGATTGATTTATATTCTTTGCAGCCAAAGAGGAGAAGCTCTATATAGTCAACAGAAACAAGACCTGGAGCTGCCTGTGGCTCAGATTATGAGCTCCTTATTGCAAAATTCAGACTTAAATTTGAGGAAAGTTGGAGAAGGCGATGGCACCCCACTCCAGTACTCTTGCCTGGAAAATCCCACAGACAGAGGAGCCTGGTAGGCTGCAGTCCATGGGTAGTGAAGAGTCGGACACAACTGAGCGACTTCACTTGCACTTTTTACTTTCATGCATTGGAGAGGGAAATGGCAACCCACTCCAGTGTTCTTGCCTGGAGAATCCCAGGGATGGGGGAGCCTGGTGGGCTGCCGTCTATGGGGTTGCACAGAGTCAGACATGGCTGAAGTGACTTAGCAGTAGCAGCAGCACAGAAAATCACTAGGCCATTCAGGTATGACCTAACTCAAATTCCTTATGATTATACAGTGGAAGTGATGAACAGATTTAAGGGATTAGATCTGGTAGCGAGTGCCTGAAGAACTATGGATGGAGGTTCATAACACTGTACAGAAGGCAGTGACCAAAACCATCCCAAAGAAAAAGAAATGCAAGAAGGCCAAGTGATCATATGAGGAGGCTTTACAAATAGCTGAGTAGAATAAAAACAAAGCTGATAAAAAAAATATTAAAAAAAAAGAAGAGATGAGGAAGGCAAGGGAGAAAGGGAAAGATATATCCAACTGAATGCAGAATTCCAGAGAATAGCAAGGAGAGATAAGAGGGTCTTCTAAAATAGACAATGCAAAGAAACGGAAGAAAACAATTAACTGGGAAAGACTAGAGATTTCTTCAAGAAAACTGGGGATATTAAGGGAACATTTCATGCAAGGATGGACATGATAAAAGACAAACAGTAAGGACCTGACAGAAGCAGAAGAGATTAAGAAGATGTGGCAAGAATACACAGAAGAACTGTACAAACAAGGTGTTAAAGACCAAGATAACCATGATGGTGTGGTCACTCACCTAGACTCAGACATTTCCACAGTGTGAAGTCAAGTGGGTCTCAGGAAGCACTACTAAGAATAAAGATAGTGGTGGTGATGGAATTACAGCTTAGCTATCTAAAATAGTAAAAGATGATGCTGTTAAAGCGCTGCACTCAATATGTCAAAATCTGGCAAAGTCACTGTTGCCCACAGGACAGGAAAAGATCAGTTTTCATTCCAATCCCAAAGAAAGGCAACACCAAAGAATGTTCAAACTACCATACAACTGTGCTCATTTCATATGCTAGTAAGGTTATGCTCAAAACCCTTCAAGCTAGGATTCAGCAGTACGTGAACCTAGAACTTCCAGATGCACAAGCTGGGTTTAGAAATGGCAAAGGAACCAGAGATCAAATTGCCAACATCCACTGATCACAGAAAAAGCAAGAGAATCCCAATCCCAGGAAAACATCTACTTCTGCTTCACTGACTATGCTAAAGCCTTTGTGTGAATCAAATCAAATTGTGGTAAATTCTTAAAGAGATGAGAATACCAGATCACGTCACCTCCCTCCTGAGAAACCTGTAAGTGGGTTAAGAAGTGGTAGTTAGAACCAGACATGAAAACAACAGACTGCTTCAAATTGGGAAAGGAGTATAACAAGAATGTATATTGTCACCCTACTTATTTAACTTATATGCAGAGTACATCATGCGAAATGCTAGGCTGGATGAACCACAAGTTGGAATCAAGATTACTGGGAGAAACAGCAACAACCTCAGATATACAGATGATACCACTCTTATGGCAGAAAGCAAAGAGGAACTAAAGAGCCTCTTGATGAGGGTGAAAGAAGAGAGTGAAAAAGCTGGCTTAAAACTCAACATCCAAATGGTTATATTTGACTAATTCAAAATTAAATACTCTGCCAAATAAAAGACTTGTTTTCTAAGTACACAAACAAAAACACTCAATATTTAAAAAGCTAAGACCATGGAATCTGCCCCATCAACTTCATGGCAAATAGAAAAGAGATAAAGTGGAAGCAGTGACAGATTTTATTTTCTTGGGCTCCAAAATCACTGTGGATGGTGACTGCTGCCATGAAATTAAAAGACACTTGCTCCTTGGAAAGAAAGCTATGACAAACCTATTCAGCATATTGAAAAGGAGAGACATTACTTTGCCAACACAGGTCTGTCTAGTCAAGGCTATGGTTTTTCTAGTAGTCATGTATGGATGTAAGCGCTGGACTATAAAGAAGGCTGAGTGCTGAAGAATTGATGCTTTTGAATTGTGACACAGGAGAAGACTCCTGAGAGTCCCTTGGACTGCAAGGAGATTCAACCAGTCGATTCTGAAGGGAATCAACCCTGAATATTCATTGGAAGGACTGATGCTGAAAGTGAAGCTCCAATATTTTGGCTATCTGATGGGAAAAGTCAACTCACTGGAAAAGGCCTCGATGGTGGGAAAGATTGAGGGCAGGAGAAAGGGATGACAGAGGATGAGATGGTTGGATGGCATCATCAACTCAATGGACATGAGTTTGAGCAAACTCTGGGAGATAGTCAAAGGACAGGGAAGGCTGGCATGCTGCAGTCTATGGGGTCACAAAGAGTTGGACACGACTTAGTGGCTGAAGAACAACAACTAGGGAAGCCATTTTGGGTCTTAGCTATTTATTTTTTATGATCTTTTAATAAGTTCTTTTGTTATACTTATTCAGAATCTTGAATCCATTTTCATAGTTTGTGTCTTTCTAGGAATTTGTCCATTTCATCAAGGTTACCTAATTTCTTGGCATGCAATTATTCACAATATTCCCTTACAAGCCTTTAAATTTCTCTAAGGTCTACAGTGATGTCTCTTTTATTCCTGACTTTAATAACTTGGGTGGTTTTTTTTTTCATTCATCAGTTTAACTAAAGTTTTATTAATTTTGTTGAACTTTTCAAAGAACCACGTTTTGATTTCATTGCTTTTCTGTACTGCTTTCTATGTAACAACTGACTTTGGCAAACACAGATGAAAATGCACATTCTAAAAATAACAAATTTACAACCACACTGAAGCTGGTAAAGAATGTTTTTCAATGGTTTAAACTTTGTTTTGTCAAAGAACATATCATGACTGTCATATGGATCACGTGACAATAGAGATTTGGGTAAGTATTAGATTCATCCCATTTTCTTGCTCAACTTTTGAAGCCCAGGAGAAAACCTAGCCAAGGCCTGCATTCTGTGATATACCTCATCTAAAGGTGACAAACTGAGGCTTCTGGCTACAGTTTTACCTGAAAGTTTTTAAATATTGAACCAGTTTTTAGGCATGACTAAAGGGTGTCCCCAGAGCCTGGAAACAGAATGTTAGTCCAGTTTGCCTAGGAGCAGCCTTTGACTATTCCAGCTCCAGCCTGTTAAAAGTACACACCAAGCACAATACAAACATTTTTTAAAAAACAAGTATAGAAATATTGCTAAATTGGGAAGAAAAAAAAGGAATCAGATATTTTCTATTAGGAAAGTATAAGTAATATACTCACCGTTCATTATCCAAGGCATATCAAAGATCACCATTTTTGCTGAAAGATGGGAAAAAAAAAATCATTGATTGTAGCTCAGTCCCTCAATAGTAGTACCACTTATACCTGACCAAGAAAAAACTAGTGACATAAATGAAACTAAAAGTTGAGACATGTGACTCTGTTTTAATCCCATGAAGTGTGAGTAGTGCTAGAAGTAAACTAACTTCTCACCATGGTGATGAGTTCACCTAGGAGGACGGCTTATGTGTAATGAAAAATGCACTATCACTGCCCACTGGCAAATAGCCTGTTCCTTTATTCATTTATAGCTTTTATTTTTTGCAGAAAAGTACAAAAAAGTTAAATGGGTAAGTGGAGACTATGGATGTGGCATGTGGTATTAGTGCTAAAGTCCACTGAGCTTTAAAATGATTTCAATGTCTAATTTATGGTTTCAATTATAATTTTATAGAGATTATATCGTTAAACCCACTCTTGACAGTTGTCCTCATTTTTAGTAAGTCATGTTTTAAGAAACAAAACTTGTTTCAACTTTTCTTAATATTATCAGCCCTAGGAAGCCAATAATTCCAAAGTACACAGAAATATTAGTTGTATACTTAGATGAAGATATTAAACAGCTCTATTAACAATTGTGACAAAGAATCAGAACTCACAAAGGGGACTTTTGATATAAAATTCATTCTATTTCAGATGAATCAAAAGAAAATTTCGTTCTTCTCTGAACAGGGAACCTCCTAGAATAATTAATGTAGGACAAGTAAAGTACATGTAGGGAAGAAGGTACGTGGAAAGAGGTACCCTGGTGCTTAATACCTCAGTCTTCATCTGAGATCTGCCTCAAATGATCTGGATTCAATAGTTTAAGAAATAGGAGTTACATTTCATGACAAATTTTAAAGCATAATTAATCTAAGATTCTGTAAAATTCAATGTCTGCAAACCATTATGAAGCTAGAATATATACATTATATAGTTATTTGGAATGATAGTGTTCAATTCATCTTCATATAGACCCATGAATTTATCAATAGTTTCCTCAAAAGAATCTTAGATGTATTTTATAAAGCAGTAATAATATCTGTGCTCTTCAAAATGGCTCTTCACAAACTGCTTTGGATATTTCAATAAACAAGTGGAGATTTTTCCTTCATTTTGTACATAAAACAAAGAAAACCTAATAATATGGGGTAGTGTTTCCTTACTGATCAATGACTGGCACCATTCAGCAAGTCTTAATTAATCAGTGTACATCCCAGATCCAGGAAGAAATCAGAAGGAACAGCAGATCCTACAGATTCCCCAAACCGAACGTTCCTTTTACCTAAAAATGTTCATGAATACTTTCTCTGAAGACACAAGAGCACAGGGCTATGAGTGGCACTGATCCTTGATAGCCATCATGCTTTCTGTATGCTCTTCACTCCACATTAACACTAACGTGAAAGCATGTCAGCAAAAATTACTACAATATTGTAAAGTTATCAGCCTCCAATTAAAATAAATAATTTTAAAAACCCACCAAAAAAAAAAAAAAGCTTGATCTAAAAAAAAAAAAAAAAAAAAACAATGACTTAGGGATTTCATGCTTTAGTGTCACCTGAGTTATAAGTCCCAAAAGACCCCAACTGTGGAATTTGCCAGGGGTGTGTCCAACCAGACCTCAGTTTCCATTTTCTGATATCCCTGTTGCATCTCTCCTGTCTCTTTACTTTCATCCCACACGGGTTAAAAGTTTTTGGCTATCTATGTGGGATGGCATCTTGATTCTCCAGGGGGAAACCATCATATAGTTAAATTTGATTAAATTTATCATATATATAATTTAATCAATCAAAAATGAATATATAACATGTAAGAGTGCTGCATTTAGGTAATTAACAGAAGACTCACAATTAAAAAACAAAATCTAAATGCCAACTAGTCAAATGTTTTCTTAGTAACAATTTAAAAATATCAAATTGATAGAAACAGCACATTTTATGTTTGAGTTGCTGATCACACCTTATCAATACTGCTCATCTGTGTCTTGCATGTAAGAAGCTCCAAATAATACTTAAAATTAATTTCTCAGTTGAAAATATTAGTAAAAATGGTACAATCTTAGAACTATATATATGTTTTTATGTCTCTATATGTGTGTGTATGTGTGTTACAGGATGATAAAAACACAGATTATAACTTATACTCTTAAAACTATAAAGAACAGTGATTGTTTATGAAAAATTTCTCCTGTACCTACTAGGATATGCACTTAAACTTCTATGAACACATTTAAAGCTCTTCACCAAAATGTAACGTCTCAGGTTTTAAAGGCTATAATAATACAAAGCTTACAATTGTCCTTGTCTATGGTTTCACTATATTTTTATAAACAAGAAAGTTACTTACAGAGGTATTTNATAAACCTTAAAGCAGTTGATGATAAAGCGTACAAAGTCCATGTCCTAAAATAAAGAATATACATTTAAATCTTTAAGACTGGCCACAGTAGAAAATTTTAAATTGTGTATTTCTAAGGGTGCTCAATTAAATAAAAATGAGGTAATTGTTAAATTCTTTAAAAATAGCTAAGTAGCTATATTCCCAGAATTTCATTTTAAGTCATTAAGATACCTAAAATAATCAGTCTTAAAACTGAATTAAATATATGGCTGAGTCCCTTTGCTGTTCACTTGAAACTACCACAACATTGTTTGTTAATCAGCTATACCCCAATACAAAATAAAAAGTTAAAAAAACTGAGTTAAAGAAATTAAATGCTTACACATCATTCGTGTTAATCATTCGTGTTACCTCAAACTAGTTAGATACTTCAGGCTGCTAAGGTAATGTGGCATTATAAAATGGATCTAAAAAGGAACTCTCATAGAAAAATTCTAAAAATCTGTTGAACAATTAAATAATTATTAGAACAAATACACAGGCTACAGCCTGACTACTGGGAATGGCAATATATATGTATATAAATTCTGATATGTCTCTTTTTTAAACCTAATTTCTATACCTCATAATAGTCAATAAAATATATTTTATTAATCTTTCACACAACAGTTAATCTGATGATACCAGTTCGCCGGATCTACTTCTACCTTTGTTCCTCTTATGTAGGAATCAATAATTTTTTTAGTTTATATTTAAATACTGTTCATTGACTTCAATTTCTGGGAGATATAGCTGACTGTTAGTTCTGCTGCACTGAATACAGCAACATGAAATTAGACTATCAGGGATACTATCTACATGGATCATTTCATTTCTTATGTTTCCGCTGGCCATGGGATGACTTACTCATCAACTATCTTGTAAGGACTGTAGGATGAAAAATACAACCAGGTAAACTTAAAAGCATCAATTACTAAAAGGTGAGCTGTCCTGGAGATCTGAGCCTATAAAGTTATTCCTAGCATGGGAGTTATAGCATCTTTTAACTCCAATAAACTGAAAATAAGCATCCTTAAGTATTTTAAGTATTTATTATGGAATAAACCCTAGCATATAATAATACTTTTATAACTAGTCATTATATCTACTGTACACAGGGTTTAATAATCTGTAGTAAAGTAAGAATCAAAGAGAATACCTCAAAATTTATATATATAATTACCTAGTACATGATCTGTGGCCCCCAGACTTTGCCTAAAAAGTCCTTGTCCAATATTCTTGTTGGAAATACATTTCCAAGGTATTAAATAAAATAAATAAAGTGTATTAAATAAATAAATACCTTTTATTTAACTGAATCACCTGGCTTATAAAATCCCAAATTACTGCTAATTCAAGTCAATTTAATAGGATGCCACTGGTGTACATATACTGGTAGGCACTACATAAAAATGTTTCATGAAACCTACTGCTCCGCGTTCTGTGAGGATACTTTCAAGGATGCTATTCATTATCCTGTAAAACGTCTTCCTTTTGAAGACCCATGAAAGACTTTTCTTCTAGTTCAAGTATCAGGAATGGATGCACTTCTTTTAAGACACAGGTTTTAAAGTATGTCCAATGAGTAATTTTAAATGTTTCCATTTCTTTCAGGCAAGCTTAAAGCCAAATTGGTGGCCTAACTCTAATAAATAATTGTAAAAAATTTCTGACTTACAATTCTGTATACAGCTTCACAGGCCAACTTAAATCTTCTGTGAATTGTGAGGATTATATATAATTATATATATAAACA
>SJYQ01020716.1:70301-113856 GCA_006410935.1 Redunca redunca
CTCTGTAATCTAGAACTCACTGACATGGAAACTAGATTGAAAAATGAACCAAGGGCAAATGACTCAGATACAGAAAGATGAAAAAAAACGTGGGCCTACTGCCTAAAAAAACTCTATCTAGCTTTTTTTTTTTTTAATGTCTAAAGTTTCCCTTTTTTGGGTGAGGGTATCACTACGATATAATTTCGTCACTCTTATCATCTAAAAAAAAGCTATTTTTCAGTATTACTACAAATTCTTTATAAACACCATTGTACATAGCTACACATATGCCATCAATTAGATATACCATAATTTACCACTTCACTGTGTTGACATTTACATTTTTTCTAATTTTTCACCATTTTAAATGACACTCTGAAAAAAAATTCTGATGCACAAAGGTTTATTTCTTTAGGTTTCCAGAAGTTAATTACCAGGCAAAGAGTATGAATACAAACACTTGAAAGATATTAACATACTTTGCCAACTGGATTTTCGAAAAGATTTCAACACTGATGCAGGCGGGTCCCCAAACGCCACTTCACTGCCACCAGCATTAGCCCAGGTTTGAGTGTTAGAGACAACAGCTCTAATAAACAGACAACAAATCCCCATCACTGCTAAAGGGTTTGCAGTCTGCACTAAGGGCTCAAATGGAAGACTGGCAAGTTTTATTTATTTTTTTAAGATTGACAAGAATCACCTGAAGAAAACTGGGTTTGAAAACTAACCAAATCAAACAGAAAGCGAATTTAAAGGAGCAAACAAGAAACCCCAACAAAATCACAAAGTGCTGGATATGCAAAAACGCAAGCGAACATCCTGCCACTGCCAAACAGGCAATGGTATGCTGGAGAGCTACACTGCCGTGCTCCACACGTTTTCGGAGTGCACTCCTCTGTGCCAGGCACAGGGGAGGTGCTATAGAGGACACTGGCTTTGACAGAAAAGTTCACTGTTAACCACACCTACTCATTACCCTGCCAGCCTTGACACCCAATATCCTGCCTATCAGGTAAGGAACATTTCTAGGAAACATACAGTTTCAATGCCAAATATGTTTAGTTTTTTGAAAATCCTATTCCATGTTTGACTTCAATCATAATTCCGGGCAGGGGGAATAAATTCCAAACATGACTTGATTAGCTCAATTTTATAGGATTCTTTGGTTGAGTGGCTGGTGATGAGAAGGACAGGAGAGGAGGATGATGTCGTGATAAACAATGATTCAGAATTAATGAAAAATTCTTACTATGCTATTTAGTCCAGTCTCTGACAGGTCAAACATCACTGTAACAGGCTTCCCATTTTCTCTCTTAGCATACCGTTCCAACCAGAATGCAATAAGCTTCTTTTTGTCCAACATGGTCTTATGGTCTTTTATATGGTACTTCACCCTGATCCAGACTTTAAGCAGAACATAAGATAAAAAGAAGAAAAAAATATTTATAGCATTTTAATATTATTTTATGCATATATCATTCATTTCCCTTGACATTTTTAAATTTATATTTAATTTTGTTTCTCAGATTAAAAACATCTCTTCCTTCTTTTAAATGAGAAACAGTGTATACTTGTGAATCTTAAAGAGTCACAGAAAGGTATCCCCCCCGCCCCTTAGAAAATACACTTTCCCCCTTAGTAAGCAAGGGAAGAAAGAAAATACAGGTGAACAAGTAATATTTGCTAATAACCTACAAGTACTCTACCCCGTGCTTAACAATAAAGAAAGCACTAGAAAAACATTTTATCCAGAAGAAAAGCCCAGACAGAAGCACAATGGTGGCAAAAACGGGTGTCATGCGTGGGGGCAGAGCATGGCGAGTGTTGAGAGTGGCGGCAGCTAGGACAAAATGTGACGAGCAGTGGGAGGAGGAGCTGAACAGACAGAGCTGGGCTCGAAGGACTCTGCGTTAAGTGCTAAGGTGCTTTGATTTTCCTATTTCAAACATCTCTGGGCAGTAGCACAGAGGGGAGACTGCAAGAGGCAGAGAGGGAGGCCCAGCAGGCTGCTTCCTGGGAAGGGCATGGGGTGGGGATGGGTTGGGACTGAAGTGAGGAAGTGCTGCGGAAATCAGAGGAGGGGCTCAAGTGAAGCTCTGTCCAGGGAAGAGTCAGTGGCTGGTGGACCTGAGCTGGGCAGTACAGGGAAGGCGGCGGGATGTGTGCGGTGCACTGAGTTGTGTTGAAGGCAGCCAACCACCGATCCGGTGCGCGGCTGGCCGTGTATGTGCATGTGGCCTGGGGGACAGCCTGGGGTCACTGCTGTTTGGGGGATAGGGGCTGAAGGAGCCCAGGTACATCACCCAAGGAGGCTGCATCAGCTGGAAAGGAAAAGAGGCCAGAAAAGGAACAAAGCCTGGGAAATACATGTGAGGCACCAAGTGGAAGAAGAGAAATGGGAAAGGAAGCTTGAGCAGGAGGAGCCAGCACTGGGAGGAAAACGTTCCGAGAGGGCGGCAACACGGGAGCTGATCACAGGCCGCCGACCGGGCGTGCGAGGCGGGCACGGAGCGTGCAGCACACTACTTGGCAGGCTGACTGCTCAGGATGGGGGCTCTGACGCGGCCACTGAGCCCCAGCCTTGGTGTCAACTGAGCTGCATTTTGGACAAAGGGGAGAGAGGACTGACGAGGGAGACCTTGGGACAGCAGGCTGATGATCGCCTCACTCTCACACCGATTTAGGAAGAAGTTAGGGGAGAAGACTGTGGGTAACTTGAGAAGAAAAAAAGTCCACTTGGCCATCCTCAGTGACTGTCAGAAACATTGTCCATCAAGATACCGGGTTGAATTTTAATATCGGTAAATTAGAAAGAAGAAAATGACTCTCTGAGTTACATCGTTTTGGCTGTGTGATGGGATGTGGCATTGGGGCCTTTACAGCCTGCTTTATTATAATACAAATGGTACATTCAACTACTAAGTACCTGATGCTTGGTCCACCTGGCCCCAACCACTCCCACTGGAGGAAACCTGACATGTGGTTCATACACAGAAAGTTCTGCCTCTTATCAATTCAGTTGAGATGGATGACATCTCAAAATCCCAAAAAGCTAGTACGTATATTAAATATACTCACACAACTTGTTGCCTTCTTTGTCATAACCATGGAGATAAATGACACCAATTTCCAATAGCCACCTGGGAATGGAGGCTTCAGTCAGGTCTAAAAGGTGACAAACTTTAATAAGTAATTCTAACTCAGAGGTCTTTTAAAGAGAATACTTACAACATATAGATTGCTATTATATAGTAGTTCTGGTACACAAAACGATAAGGTTATTTTTTTTTTAAAAGATACAGCTTTTACAAACATCTGGAAAGTACCTCTGATAAAAAAAAATTCTGTTTCTTACTAAGCAGGAAAAAACTACATAAAAATAGAGATGAGAAAAATGGAAAAAACCCATTTCCTTTTACATGTCAGCCATTATGATGTAGACACATTTTCTTGTTCTGATTTTATTTCTCATAATGACTTGCAAACAAATATCATTACTGGACAATTTCAGAAGAACATGGCAGTAAATATCCACATTGTAGTTTCAGAGGTGATGTAAGAAATTACTATGGTTTCTCCAGTAAAATGTTTTAGTCTATTTTTCTACAAAGTCTGATAACTAGCAGAGGCTAACACATTTATAATCTTGGCACAGGTGGGAAATACTTCAAGAAAAATGCTAGATCCTTTAGCAGGAGGCCTGCTTTCTAGCAAGGTCAAGAACCAACACAGCAAGGCAGCAAATGCCAAGGCTTTTGTGTCATTCATCAGTACTTCCCTAAGAACTCTCAAAGATGTCTTTATCTTTCTTTACCCCTCTTTCATCATATCTCTGCTATTGGCCACTAGAAGCTAGCAATTCTATATAAGAGAAAACTATTGTTGAGTTTAAGGTTTATCCTGTACTTAAACGATTTAGGAATATCCGGTTTACATTTCTTGCTTGGTTAATAAATGCTCACTGCTCAAATTAACTAAGGTTTTTATATTTCCAATCAAATGATTTTTTAAATACTCTCCTTCTGATAGATTCCTTCTCCAAATATGATGACTGGAAAGAGTATCTGCTCTGGATTTATTTGTTGACTATTTTGTATTAAATCTCCAGACTCAGTCACTCCAGAGTTTATAATCCTTATGGTCAGGAAACCCTTCTTTAAACCTCATTGAAACCAGTAGTTGGTGATGGACAGGGAGGCCTGGAGTGCTGCAGTACGTGGGGTCCCAAAGAGTTGGACACAACTGAGTGACTGAACTGAAACCAGTAGTTATACCAGTTTCTTCCTGTTAAATTTTTTAGGAGATAATAATCCCCTCTAAGATTTAAAACCCCCCCTTTTTTTTTTCAGGGAAGGGGGTGCAATTTCAATCTAGAATTGGACCTTGAAATCAAGATGTTAAGAGGAGGCGGCTACAGGCATCCTTGGGGATAAGCTTGCATTTTGGGGATTCCCATTCATCTAGTAATTCCACATGGAGCACCTATTAACACAAGCAACCCTGGGAATAGAGGCAGACACCAGGCAACAACTGAGAAAAACAAGCAAATAGTATCTCTTTTTCTCCAGGCTTGGTGGTAAAGATGCTGAGCTGCTAGTTTAATTAAGGTTCTAAACCAAAAAACTACAGCTGTTAGTGAAGAATGTGAGTGTGATTTGGCTCCTTGGCGATCTGATTTCCTTGTGAATAATCCTACTTTTAAGACTTATTTATAAGATGCTTCTCTCAAAGTGTTACTGGGTCTTTATAAAACCTTGTACCCTGATATTTATGATGACTGTCAAGAATATTTCCAAATATGCTATTCAATACATGTAAAATAGTAACATTTATGCAGGGGAGGGATACAGTACACAGTCAAGGTTAAATTGGACAGCTTACCATTGACAGCCATTTCTTTCCTCCACTGAAAACTCTCATCAAGCATCTTCAGTGTTTCATCTACGACATTATGCCTCCAAGCCAAGTAACTTTCAATCCAGTTATCATCTTGCTGTAGTCTTTCAACATCACGTGAATCATACTTATCTGACTTATCTAGGGGAAAAACAGTAATAAATATCCATGTCAGATAAATTCTGCAGTGAATGATAACCAATACTAATACCAAAGGAGAAGAAAGACCCGAAGGATAAAGCTAAGCTATTTGAAGACAGACACAGGGATGCAGTTCAGAAGAAAATGCAATTTAAAGGATTGATGGAATTTCTAAGTGTGACTAAAAGTTATCTAAAAATTGCAGCTTTATTTCAAGACAAGCCACCACAGGTGTAAAAAATAAGAACATAGTAAAATATTTTGCAGAACCCTCTCTAAAACCATAAACGAAGATCTGGGAAGAGCAATTATGTTACTGGAACTTGAAGTCCTCACCCTAGTCAACGAAAAATGAACTTTTGTGTAAAGAAATAAGTAAGTCGTACTTAAAAAGACATGTGTTTGGCAAATGTCTTTTTTGAAAAGGAACTAAATCCAAAAGGGAAATGATGTATGTAGCAGTCAACATTTCCCATAGTTCATTGGAATGTGTGTGCGTGCTTGTGTTAGTTGCCCAGTCATATCTGACTCTTTGCGACCCTCTGGACTGTAGCCTGCCAGGCTACATTCATGGACAGAGGTCCATGGAATTCTCCAGGCAAGAGTACTGGAGTGGGTTGCCATTTCCTTCTCCAGGGATCTTCCCAACCCAGGGACTAAACCCAGGTCTCCCACATTGCAGGCAGATTCTTTACCACCTGAGCCACCAGGGAAGCCCTAGTTGGAGTAATTGTTGCCAATGATGTCTCATTATCCACCTACATACAATCTGTGTTCTCGTCAACCTCTACATATCTCTACACCCTCCTTCCACGCCCCCCTCTATTTTCCTGTAATTGAAGTTTCCTCGTCTCCTTACAACCACCTCTGCACATCCAAATTCTACCATTCTGTAAGACTCGTTTCAAATGCTTTCTCTTCCATAAAATGTTCCCTAGGCCCAGAAGTAATTCCTTCCCTGTGAATAGCTAGTGGACCTGAACTATGCCTTTCTTAAGGCACTTAGTGCATTTCCCCGTGAATCAGAGTTACTGGCATTTATGCCATATCTTCCTGTACAGAGATCTTAACAGCATAGTCTATACATCTTAAGAAGCCCCCAGAGCAGATTACAGCAGAGCCAATGAAATGAATTTTAGGAAATATTTGTGGACTGAATCTTTTCCTTTCCTATTTTTATTTTCTCAGGCAATGGTACCCTCCCAGGTGCCCAAGGAAGATATTTCAGAGAACTGCCTTCATCTCCATTTTTTTTTGCCCCTAGTTAGTTGCCAAATTATATAGATTCTATCTCCTTCTCCATTTGTTCTGACTTATTTCAGGCCCTCATGGATAACAGATGAAAGGGCAGGGGAATATAAAGCTCATTCATGGAATTATCTTCTTTGAGACCCAATTTCCATATCTTTAAATTACATTAGATACTCACAGGGTTGTGTGAGGATTGGATAAAAATGTATATATATAAAAATACCTGAAAGTTTAAAGCACTATAAAATATAACATGAGGCCATAAATCATGTATTGTAGAGTGTTAGCCTGGATATGGCTTTCAATATCTGGTCTCTACTTTTCTAATGCATACTCTGTTGTAGATAAACCTTAGAAAATGGTATTTTAGCTCTGCTATTCAAACATTCATCAATATTCAAAGCAAAAAGGCCCCTGGGAACACCTGCCCCTCCAGAAGGACCATCCATCCAGTTTGGCCACTGGACAACTTTCTCCAATGGACCGATATGGTGTTTTCCTTGAAATTACTGTCTGCCTTCAAGAAAATTTCTCCCAAAAACCCAAGTCTGAATAACCACAGTTTACTTAACAGTTGTTCTTTCAAATAAAAAGGGTGGTCCATGAAAAATATGACTCATTTAGTTGGTACCTCAAATGCACAAAAGTATTTTATGAGTACTTCTCAATTTTGTTACCCAGAACACTTAAAGAACATGCACTCAAGGGTCAAGATTTAATAAAACTTATTGCTTCATCCGAGGCTTTCTAAAATAACATTGACTTTAAAAGTTTTAACTGAGCATGCTGACAATGAAGACTATATTGGCCATTCACCTTGATTCAGGCTGAGGGGGCAACAGCTTTGCCTACTAATGCTTCCATGTAATCAGAGCAAATGAAAAACACAAGAGGCTTCTTAGCATCACTGTGAAAACAGCTCTGACCTCATGGGTTCCTGAAGAGCCCTTGGCATCTCCAAGGATCCAGAGACTAAACTCTGAGAACCACTTCCCCAGGAAAACATGTGGTAAGTGGTGAAAACTCAGAAAATTATGAGCCATAAGCAGAAGAATCAAACATACTTGCTGTTATTATCATTATTCCTACCCCTGTTGGTATTATCACTACAGTGTCCCTTACCAAGAAATGCAAAGCTTACTGCTCCTGGAGAGCTTTTAGGAATGAAGATTTTTGCAATCAGAAATCTCCATTTAGATTAAAATGGTTGCTATTAATAAAACATGTACTTAAACATATGAGATGCCTGTTGTTAGACATTATCCCTAGATAGAAAGAAATGGAAATAAGAGCGCTAGAAAAGAGAGAACAAGAGAGGACTAGGGAGAAGGTTATGTAGGTAGAGGGAGAGAGGCAGGAGACAAGTTGGGGGAGAAGAGGACCGAGAAGGGGGCTAAGGTGAGGAGAGGGAGAGAAGGAAGGAGACAGAGAAACAGAAAACTGAGCATTCGAGCTAAGGAAAACTTGACCTGGACCACAAGACCAAGTGCAATACTGTTTACGACATCACAGTTTGCTGCAACACATCCCCCAGATAACTGAGCTGAGGGGAGGCAAAATACGCAGCCCCAAACATGCTTCTCTGGTATACTGATTATTTTGAGCTATTTTTAATAAACAGCAAATATAGGAAAAGCTCTAAAAGGTGAGCAGAAGTCATCCTTTTATATGAAAAAGTTATCCTTTTATAAGAAGTCATCGTTTTATAAGGGAAGCCTCCATTTGTAAGGATGCTGCCCTCTCTGTAACAGGAAGAGAAGAATGATGTGAAATCTCCTGAAACTCTTATCAACACAAAAGGTAAGGACTTAAATCTGCACAACCATGCCCTTATTTACTGAGCTCTTCCTGGTCATCTCTAATAACTGACTCCCCACCCCGACATTTTCTTTTGTCTTTAGCTGGAGATGGTAGTGAGGGGGTGGCTTGGGCCACTTTGGAGAGTGACTCAGTTCTCCTGGGTCTCTCTCAATGTATACAGGAGGTATACATGTTATTAAACGTGTTTGCTTTTCTCCTGTTCATCTGTCTTTTATCAATTTATGAGATCAGTTAAAGAACCTAGAAGGGTAGAAGGAACTTCCACAGAACCCTCAAGTGTTAGGAAGTTTTCTGAAAACCTGTCCTTTGGTAAATCCAGATGTTACAGGGAAAAGCTAAAGATGTACACCCAGAAGGTATCTGAAGATATCAAAACCTTCCCCACTCCCTAAGACATCACTTTACCTCTCAGTGACTAAAGCACAGAGATAAAGAAGAGCTCAGTCTCATACAGAGATATATGTGTACACTGTCTAATACATTGTCCTTATTACTTTCATCTTGCTGAGGACCAGTGAAAACTGCATCACAAACCAACGTGAATCTCAAGTAGCAGACTTTGAAGCCTCATCCTTGCACTTGTTCAAAACAGCTCAAAGCTCATTTCTGGCCACTCCTCTGTTAAGAAACCTTAATGAACTATTGCCACACTTACTATGGTTTACTGTCTCTTTCTACTATTTCTCCTTATATGAGTTTTGCTCTATAAATTGGTCTTATATTTATACAGTATATCACCAAGCCAACTGGACACTCCTAATTTCGCTGAGAAAGAACCAGACAAGTGGCTATGGTGATTAACCTCTGAGTCAGACAGGACTAACTGTTCCAGAGAAAAGATGACTCCTCTCAACTCTCTTTCCCCGTATGCACACGCACACGTCCTTCGAGCTCTCTCACATACACACTTTTAAATGCTGCAAGATAAAGAGAACACAGTGCTTACTCATAAAACAGCAAATTCCATTATTAACTTTTCTCTCTCTTGCATTTGTTGGCTGGTGAAATTACAAACCAGCCAGAAACTATGTTTTAAGGTTAACAAATATGAAAAAAATTCATAGCCAGATTCAGGATATGGGATAGTGATGGAATCAGAAGACCCCTGCTATTAACTATGTTCAGGAAGACTGAGCAAGTCACTCCAGGCCTGACTTTTCTTCTCTGTAAAATGGAGATTAGGTCTGCCTTTTCAGTCTTATGAAGATCAAAGAACTTTGAAAACTTTTAACACAATACCAATGAATTTTTATTAACATAAGGTAGAATGCTACTCATGAACAGAAACCTAAATTCTAATTGACCTATTAGTCAGTTGAGAAAATCTTGAAATTATATTGTAGTTATTATAAATGTGCCTAGAATTCATATAAAAGTTTAAAAAATGCAACAGTATTTTGATAATGAAAAACAGAGAACAGTTATCAACTGGGTGTCATAATGTCAAAAAGCAGCAAATATACAACTCAAACATTTCAGTAGTGTGAAATCTCATGAGTGTGTGTTTGGTCACTAAGTCACGCCCAACTCTTTGTGACCCCCATGGACTGTAGCCCACCAGGCTCCAATGTCCATGGGATTCTCCAGTTAAGAATACTGGAGTGGGTTGCCATTTCCTTCTCCAGCGGATTCCTGACCCATCAAACCCGAGCCTCCTGAATTAGCAGGCAGATTCTTTACCAGTGAGCCACCAGGGAAGCCCTTAAAACCTCTTAGCATCTGTTATTTCTCCAAGACTCTGAGCACTGATCTACTTAAAGTCCTGGTGGGGCCCTGGAAGAGCATTTGTACTAGATGGACGATTTCTATTGGCTGGAGCCTGTATATGTCAACAATGCGAGTGATTAGGCTGAAATAACAAATATTCCCTTAAGGGCATCCTCTGCTGATTGGCCACAACCTACCCTGAATCTCTTCTCTGTGAAGCTTTCCGGTGAGAGACTGCCAAGCAGGTGACCGTCTACAGTGGGATTAAGCCACTGACCTCCAGCAGCAATTCTCAAACTTTAGCACCTATCAGAGTCACCAGGAAGGCGTGTTAAAATAGGGATGACTGGGGCCCTACCTCTAAATTCATGGGGCCCAGTAATGTGTGAGTGAGATCGCAGAATCTGCACTTGCAGCAAGTCCCTACAGAATGCTGCTGCTTCAGAGACCACACTTTGAAAACTCCGGGGCTACTACAGGGGTTGGCAAAATTGTTTGGTAAAGGGCCAGAGGATAAACATCTAAGGATCTTAGCCTCTGATGGCCACGTATGGCCTCTGTTGCTGATTCTTTTTCTTTTTAGCAACGCTTTACAAATAGAAAAACCATTCTGAGCTCAAGGGCTATTAAAAACACAAACGGGGACTTCCCTGGTGGTCCAGTGGATAAGAATCCACTTGGCAAAGCAGGGCACATGGGTTCGATCTCTTGTCTGGGAAAATCCCACATGCTGCAGAGCTGCAAGCACCGAAGTCTGCGCACCCTAGGGCCCACATGCTGGAACTACCGAGCCTAAGCACTGCAACTACTGAAGTCCGTGCACCCTAGAGCCTGTGCTCTGCAACAAGAGCAGCCACCGCAATGAGAAGCCTGCACACCACAACCAAGAGTAGCTTCCGCTTGCTGCAACTAGAGAAAGTCTGGACACAGGAAAGAAGAGCCAGTGCAACCAAAAATAAGTTAATAAGACACAACATACAACAGAACTTTGCTGACTTTTGGTCTGTTGCAGAGAGGGGAGAGGCTTTCTGCTTCAGCTCCTATCCTTCAAGAACTGAGTTCATATGCTCAATATGTACAAGACATTATATCTTGGTGACTTACCTCTCTATCTGTTGGAGTCTTCTTTCGATGTTCTTTAATAACAATTCATTAGAAAGTTTAGAGATTTTTGTGTTGCTATCATGAGCCAAGACTTGAAAACCTTACACCTCTTAGTTTCCTTGCCACATTGGTAACTAGGTTGTTTTATATCCTGTAGAATTATATAAATAATATGGGAGATCATTGTCTTTTGCCTGACTTTCTGGGAATCATTTTGAAGTTTCATGATTAACCATGACTTTTGCTGTAGGATTTTCAGAAGAGTTAAGAAAACAAGTTACCTTGTTTGGTAAAAGTTTGCTTTTCATAAAGGTGAATTATAGCCAATGTGGTTTCTGTCTTTATTGAAATACACATTTTCCCTCATTTAATCTTGTTACTGCAAATATGTTTGTATTTGCTTCAACAAATATAGAAAAACAGAAAGAAAACAGATATGGCTAGCTAAAAAGACAAGGAGAAAACGGAGTGAAGAGGCACAAGAGATGAAAGACACTTCTCAATACTTGCCTTTCTAAATAGTTTTGGTGGTTGAACTGTGCCCATTAAAATTTCCCTGAGAAGCATTTTGTGAATGTAGTAGTTCCTCCTCTGCATTTTATTTTTAAATTTTCTATTTTTTTAAATTTAAATTTATTTTAATTGGAGGCTAATTACTTTACAACATAGTATTGGTTTTGCCATAGATCAACATGAATCCCCCTGCATTTTCTAATCATGAATTATCTTTACATTCCTGGGGCTAACAAAAATGCTTGCTTGGGCCTTATGTGTCTGTGTGTGCCTTTATGGTGGTAGGGCAGGGAGAGTGTAGAGGACTATGCCGACCAATTCAATTTCCTTTAACAGTCATTGATATATTTAGGCTTTTTACTTTTTATTGAGACAATTTTAGATGATTTTTCTTTTCTCTGGAAAGTTTTCCATGTAATCTAAGTTTTCTAACTTACTGTGACAAAGCTTGTCATTATATTTTCTTTTATGATTTTCAAAATCTCTGCCACATCTATAATTCTATCTGCTTTTTGTTCCTAGTGGACGTTTTTGCCGTCTCCTTTTCCTCCTATTCGGTCATCCTAGGTTTGTCTATTTTACTAATCCTTTCAAAAAGTCAGCTTAGGTTTATTACATCTACTATCTTTTTTCCCATACCACAATCATCTGCTCTTATTCTCTTCTACTTTCTCTATATTTATTCATGTTCACTTCTTAGTTTCTTGAATTCAATCTTCAGTTGATTTTTATTTGGGCCTTGATTCCTAAGAAATGAATGTAAAGACCACAGACATTCTCTTGGTCAGCTTTAAGTATTTTGTAATTTCCACTGTGATATCCTCTTTATTCTCTGGGTTATTTAGCAGAAGAATTACATGCATTGCTAGGAAGTTGCTAATCCATGGTTATTTAGAGGTGTTATTTTAATTTCCTAACATTCAATTTACTTTTAAGTACCTTTTGATTATGACTTCTCATACAGTTGCTTCCTGGGGTGAGACCATGGCCTGTATGATCTAGTTGCTTTGGAATTTCTGAGACTTCCTTTATGACTTAATATGTGGGGACTGTTTACAAAAGTTCTCAAAGCAAACTACATATTCTACATACAAAGTTACTGAATCATATTACATGGTCTGTAGATATGCAATAAGGACAAAAACTGATAAACTCTTAACATCTTTTCCTCTTGCTGTGACCATGACAACTTTAAAAAGTTGACCTGGAAAATGTCACAGCACAATTTAAGGAAATCGAAGTCTCTGTCTACCTACCTATCTTCTAAAGACTTCCTCTCTTGGGGATAAAACATAATTCAGTGGTTATAAGGACTAATTTATGATCACTCATCATATGTTACCTCAAAAGAGAGCTAGGAATTGCAGATGCAAAGATGAACAAAGCCTGGGTCGATCCCTTGGACGGTTCATAATCGAGAGTTTATGTAAAATATCCAGGACTGTAATTACACTTTAAAAGTGTAATTCCACCGTTCCTTTCCAGAGAGGGCAGCTGATAAGAAAAATTTCAGTTTTATGTACTTTTACCCACAGAGGTTCCTTCTATTCACTACTTATCTTCCTGTCCCTGAAATTCTCCTCTCAGAGATCATCTATGATACTAAAGTTTCCTGGTTCTTCTACTTCTCTAACCACTTCCTCTCCCTCAGCCTAGTAAGGTGAAGGCATTCCTCAAGGTTAACTGTGTGATTAAAAAGGCAGTAAAAATAAAGACACTTTCAAAATTAAATTTACCACCAAGATCCCACCAAAGGAAAATCTAAAGATTATATTCAAGATGAAACAATAATGATACCAGATAAAAGATCTGAAACTTAAGAAGAAATGATAAAGATATTGGCAAATACAAGGTATAAAAGCAAACACTAATAAAAAACAACAACAACAAATTGGAAGAGCAGTAATTTATGAGGAACCAAGTTAGAACTACACAATGACCATTTCTTTCAGGGAAGAGAAAAGAGGAAACACTCCTAACTGATTTTATAAAGTCTGAATAATTCTGACATCAAAGCCACACAAGAAAAATACAAGAAAGGAAATTTACAGACCAATTTTTGAATACAGATGCAAAATTTTCAAAGAAAATATCAGCTACTGAAAATATCGACTTCAGCAAAATAAATATTTTTAAAACCAATTAATACAATAAACTATATTAACAGATTAAAAGAGACAAACCAAGTGAACATTTCAAATACAATGTATTCAACAGATGAAGAAAATGTATTTAGTAAAATTCACTCCTTAATTGCAATGGGAACAAAACAAAACAATGAACAAAAACCAAAACTAGCAAAGGAGGAACAGAAGGAAACCTATTCATTCTGATAAAAGACATCTACAGAGATCTTGTTTGGGCTATCTAAGATCAGGAATAAGACAAGTAGGCTTTTATCACTGATTCAACAGTGTTCTTAAAGGTTCCAGACAGTATAAAGCAAAAGTACTTAAAAGTTGTAAAAATCGTTAATGACAATTAGTTATCATTATTTCAAGGTGATACTATAATCTACAAAGAAATTGCCAACTTATCTAGAGATAAATTAATTGAAATGAATATGGTTCTTGAGTCCAATATTAATGTAAAAAGTCAAACATACTGTCTATAAACCAGCAACAATCATCTAGAAAATACATTCTGAAGAGATACTGTTTAAAGCATCACAAGAATAAAACATATAAAGTATGTGGAAATAAACTGAATAAAAGTGGGTTAACCTTTATGGAGAAAATTATAAATCTTTCCATAAGGAAGAGTTTGGCTGATAGGGATACCAAGTTCTCCGAAGATTTAACCATTGTTACGTCAAGTTTCCCAAAATTGATCTTCTGATTTAACACAATTCCACTCAAAATCCTCAAAGAGGTTCTTTTTTTTGGGGGGGGGGGGTATCGCAAAACCATAATAAACTGATTCTAAAATTTAAACGTTAAGAACAAAGGGCCAAGGAGAATCTGAAGAAGTTATTTTCATAAGCAGAAACCAAATGGCCCATAAAAATATGAAGAGATGCTCAATCTCATTTGTACTCAAAGAAATGCAAATTAAAACCACAATAAGATATCCTAACAATGGCATCAGATGGGAAAAATAAAAACAAAACAAAACACTAACAATGTCAGTTTTTAAGGTGTGGAAAAACAAGGACATTCAAAAACTGCTGGTTAAAATAAAAGCAGGTGAAATCACTTTGGAAACTAGATTATCTAGTAAAGTGGACTGAGTATCTATTCTACCAGCCACCCAGTTCACAGTTGGCTACAGAAGTTTTCAAACTTCTTGGTCTCTGGACCCCTTTTACACTGAGGGCTCTACATTCCATCCAAGGCAACAGAACAGGACTTCCCTGGTGGTCCAGTGGTTAACAATCCTCCTGCCAATGCAGGAGACATGGCTTCAGTCCCTGCTCTGGGAAGACTGCACATGCAGTGGGGCAACAAAGCCTGCACACCACAGCTACTGAGGCCCATGCGCCCTAGAGCCTGTGCTCTGCAGTAAGAGCCCCATGCATGGCAACAAGAGCAGCTCCCACTCACCACAACCCGAGAAAGCCTGCATGCAGTGGCAGAGGCCCAGCACAGTCAAAATTAAGCACTAATTTTTTTTTAAAGCAGCAGAAGGGGAGTGTGGGGAGAATGGATACATGTATATGAATACCTGAGACCCTTTGCTGTTCACCTGAAACTATCACATTGTTTGTTAATCGGCTATACCCCAATTAAAAACAAAAAACAAAAAACACAGCAGAATACACATTCTTTCCAAATGCATATGTAATGTTCTCCAGGACTGACCACATGCTGGGCCACAAGTCTTGGTAAATTTAAGAAAACTGAAATCATATCAAGCATCTCTTCTAATCACAATGCTACGAGGTTAGAAATAAACTATAAGAAGAAAAACTATAAAAAAAAATACAAACAGGTGGATGCTAAACAATATGGTACTAAACCACCAATGGATCACTGAAGAAATCAAAGAGGAAACCAAAAAAACAGCTAGATATAAATGAAAATGAAAGCACAATGATCAAAAACCTACAGAACAAACAAAATCCAAAGTGAGTGGGAGGAAAGAAATCATAAAGATCAGAGCAGAAATAAATGAAAAATGAAGAAAACAATAGAAAAGATCAATGAAAACTAAAGACTGCTTCTTTGAAAAGAAACCCAATTGCTAAACCTTTAGCTAGGCTCATTAAGGAAAAATGGAGAGGACTCAAATCAATAAAATTAGAAATGAAGAAGTTACAACTTACACTACAAAAATACAAAGGATCCTAAGAGACTACCACACGCAACCATATGTCAATAAAATGGACAACCTGGAAGAAATGGACAATTTCTTAGAAAGGTACAGTCTCCCAAGACTGAACCAGGAAGAAATAGAAAATATGCACAGATCAATCACCAGCACTGAAAATGTGATTTAAAAAAACTCCCAGCAAAAGTCCAGGACCTGATGGCTTCACAGGCAAATTCTATCAAACATTTAGATAAGAGCTAACACCTACCCTTGTAAAACTCTTCCAAAAAATTGCAGTGGATGGAAAGCTCCCAAATTCATTCTATGAGGCCACAATCACCCTGATACCAAAATCACATAAAGATATCACAAAAAAGAAAATTACAGGCCAATGTCATTGATGAACACAGATGCAAACATCCTCAATAAAATATTAGCAATCTGAATCCAACAATAGATTAAAAGAATCTTACAACAGGATCAAGTGTGATTTATCCCAGGGATGTAAGGATTTTTCAGTATCTGCAAATCAATCAGTGTAATACACTACATCAACAAACTGAAGAATAAAAATCACATAACCATCTCAACAGACTCCAAAATAGTTTTTGACGATATTCAGCAGCCATTTAAGATTAAAAACTCTCCAAAAGTGGGCATAAAGGGAATCTACCTCAACATAATAAAGGCCATATATGACACACCTACAGCTAACATTCATACTCAATGGTGAAAACCTGAAAGCTTTCCCTCTAGGATTAGGAACAAGACAAGGATGTCCACTCTCATCACTTTTATTCAAAATAATTTTGAAAGTCCTAGCTACATACAGCAATTAGAGGAGAAAAAAGAAATAAAAGGAATCTAAACTGGAAAAGAAGTTAAACTGTCACTGTTCACACATGACATGATACTACACATAGATGATCCTAAAGATGCTACCAGAAAACTACTAGAACTCAATGAATTTGGTAAAGTTGCAGGTTACAAAATTAATACACAGAAATCTGTTTCATTTCTGTGGCTCAGAGGTTAAAGCGTCTGCCTCCAATGCGGGAGACCCGGGTTCAACCCCTGGGTCGGGAAGATCCCCTGGAGAAGGAAATGGCAATCCACTCCAGTATTCTTGCCTGGAAAATCCCATGGACGGAGGAGCCCTAGTAGGTTACAGTCCACGGGGTCACAAAGAGTCGGACACGACTGAGCGACTTCACCTCACCTCATACACTAACAACAAAAGATGAAAAAGAAATTCAAGAGACAATTCCATCTACCATCATCAAAAAGAATAAAATACTTAGGAATAAACCTAAGGAGAGAAGAGATCTGTACTCTGACACAGATGGATGGAAAGAAATATCATATCATGTTCATGGACTGGAAGAATCAGTATCATGCAACTGACTATACTACCAAAGGCAATCTACAGATTGCAATCCCCATCAAGTTACCAATGGCATTTTTCACAGAACTAGAACAAAAATTTGTATGGAGATACAGAAGACACCAAACAGCCAAAGCAATCTTGAGAAAGAAAAATGGAGTTGGAGGAATCAGGCTCCCTGACTTCAGACTATACTACAAAGCTATAGTCATCAAAATACTATGGTACTGACACAAAAACAGAAACACAGATCAATGGAACAGGACACAAAGCCTAGAAATAAACCCATGCCAATTAACCTATGACAAAGGAGGCAAGAGTTCACAATGTTGGAAAGATAATCTCTTCAACAAATGGTGCTGGGAAAATCAGACAGCCACATGTAAAAAAGTGAAATCAGATCATTCTTAAACACAATACACAAAAATAAGCTCACAATACACAAAAATAAGCTCAAAATGTATTAAAGACCTAAATGTGAGAGCAGACACTATAAAACTCCTAGAGGAAAACATAGGCAGAACACACTCTGTCATAAATCCCAGCAATACTTTTTTCAATCTGTCTCCCAGAATAATGAAAATAAAAATAAACAAATGGGACCTACTTAAACTCAAAAGCTTTTGCACAGTGAAGGAAACAATAAAACAAAAAGATAACCCAGTTCAGTCATTTCAGTCACTAAGTCATGTCCGACTCTTTGCAATCCCATGGACTGCAGCATGCCAGGCCTCCCTGTCCATCACCAACTCCTGGAGTTTACTCAAACTCAGGTCCATGGAGTCGGTGATGCCACCCAACCATCTCATACTGTCGTCCCCTTCTCCTTCCATCTTCAGTCTTTTCCAGCATCAGGGTCTTTTCCAATGAGTCTGTTCTTCGAATTGGGTAGCCAAAGTGTTGGGGCTTCAGCCTCAGTCCTTCCAATGAACACCCAGGACTGATCTCCTTTAGGATGGACTGGCTGAATCTCCTTGCAGTCCATGGGCCTCTCAAGGGTATTCTCCAACACCACAGTTCAAAACCATCAATTCTTCTAACCCAGAGATGAGGAGAAAATATTCGCAAATGATGTGACTGACAAGGGATTAGTCTCCAAAATTTACAAACAGCTCATGACGCTTAATATAATCAAAACAATCCAATCAAAAAATGGGCAGAAGACCTAAAGAGACATTTCTCCAAAGAAGATACACAGATGGCCAAGAGGCACATGAAAAGATGTTCAACATCACTAATTTTTAGAGAAATGGGAATAAAAACTATAAGGAGATATCATCTCATACCACTCAAGATGGCTATCATCAAAAAATCCAAACAACAAATGCGAGAGAGGATATGGAGAGAAGGGAACCTTCTGACATTGTTGGTAGTAATGTTAAGTTTCTACAAGTGTTATGGAGAACAGTATGGAAGTTCCTTAAAAAACTAAAAATGGAGCTACCATATCACCCTGCAATCCCCTTCCTGGGCATATTCAGAGACAAACATGATCTGAAAGGCTAGATGCACCACAATGTTCAGTGCAGCATTGTTTACAATAGCCAAGACATGGAAGGAACTGAAATGTCCACTGACCGAGGAATACATAAAGAAGATGCAACACGTACGTATACACAATGGAATATTACCCAGCCATGAGAGAGAGTGAAATAATGCCACTTGTAGCAACACGAATAGACCCAGAGATAGTCACACTGAGTGACCTCAGACAAGAAGAAATACCCCATGACATCCCTTATATGTGGAATTTAAAAGGAAATGATACAATGAACTTATTGACAAAACAGAAATAGACTCACACACTTAGAGAATGAACTTATGGTTGCCAGGGGGAAAGATGAGGTTAAGGGATGGTTAGGAGTTTGGGAATGGCAAGTACAAACTGTTATATTTAAAATGGACAACCAATAAGATCCTACTGTCTAGCACAGGGAACTCTGCTCAGTGTTATGCAGCAGCTTGGATGAAAGGGGAGTTTGGGGGAAAATGGATACATGTATACATATGTATGCCTGAGTCCCTTTGCTATACATCTGAAACTATTACAACATTGTAAATCAACTAAAATTCAATATAAAATAATGAGTTTTAAAAAATAACTGAGGCCTCTGAAGACTTTTTTTAATTATTTTAATTGGAGGTTAATTACTTTACAGTATTGTATTGATTTTGCCATGCATCAACATGAATCCGCCACAGGTATACACGTGTTCCCCATTCTGAACCCCTTTCCCTCCCCGTACCATCCCTCTGGGTCGTCTCAGTGCACCAGCCCCAAGCATTTTTGTTTCTATGGGTTATATTTACTGGTAGTTACTACATTAGGTATCATAACAGAAAAAAATTAAATATAACCACACACAAGTACTTTATTCTATCATCTGTCAGAGTAACATCATCACATGCCCTGTAACCTCTGGGAAACCCCACTGTGTGCTTGTGAGAGAATGCCAGTGAAAGAGGAAAATGATGTCTTAGTGTTATTATGGAAATAGTTTGGACTCTGAAGCTCTTTGA
This sequence comes from Redunca redunca, assembly GCA_006410935.1. NCBI lineage: Eukaryota > Metazoa > Chordata > Mammalia > Artiodactyla > Bovidae > Redunca > Redunca redunca. The sequence goes on from SJYQ01020716.1 coordinate 89,875, forward strand.
AATCATCTCAAGAAACTACAGTTCCTAGACCAATTTTGAGAACCACTGCTCTAGACAAAGTCTAGGCATCAGATATATTTAAGAATGTTTATAGCAGCATTGTACATAGTAGTAAAATCTAGAAAGAACCCCAAATTCATCAATTGGTATTTTCATTCTGTGAACTGTTGATCCACCACGACTGTAAAAAGGAATCAACTACAATAAGAATGACTCTTGAGCAACAGATGCAAATTATGGAGAAATATATTCAGCTTTTATTTCCAGTTCAAAAAAGAGGCAAACTTAATCAAGCAGTGGTGAGGAATACATCACAGGTGGCAAAGCTAATGCAAAGCAAGAGATTGAGTAACAGCAAATGTAGGATAGGCAACCACCATGTGAATGGCAGGGTTGGGGATACACAGAAAGTTCTGAGTAGCGAGTATATGGGTGTTTATGTTTTACACATTTTGTATGTAAAATATATTTCAAAATTAAGAAATAAGAGACCAACACAAAACAAAAGCACTAGAAAAGTTACTGAATACAAGACAATTATTTAACGTAACAGCAATGGAAGAAACCACAAAGGAATGGGTAATTTTGAATACATTCATTCAAAAAATGAAAAAAAGTCAGAGTGACAAACAAGAAAAGGCCAAACCAATTTTAAAAGCCACACACCAATGAAAAAAAGAACTTTAAACTACATACAAATGGATATAAATAGATGAAATTTATTCTCACTAGCAATCAAATGCAAATTAAAACCAAGAAAAAAGCATTAAGAGATGATCCTAATCTGGGTAAGGCTGTAGTGACCCTAACACTTTCCTGTGTACTGGTGGGAATTAAGCTTGGTGCAATTTATATGGAGGAGAATTAAGCACACATGTCACGTATCCTAAACTATTCACTCTTCAAACCAATAATTCTACTTCTAGATATGACTATTCAGGAAACAATCTGAACTACTGCACAAAATATTATATTAACAAACAAAAAAAGGGAAAGAATCTAGATGTCCAAAAGAGGCTTTTTCAGATAAAAGAAAATTCTCTTTTATTTACAGAAGTGAATATTAAGTAATGTTAAATGTTGGTTACTTCCTAATATGGGGAAATAAAATCATGGCAATAAAAAATAGAACACAGCAAACTATATACAGAATGATCTTTTAAGTGTTTTAATGTATAGAAAAAAGTTCATTCACTGTTAGAAGGGCTATATCTCTGTATGATAAGTTTATGGGAGATCCCCTGGACTGTTTTTGGTATAACACAAATTTATTTAAATAAATTCACATACTTGTAGAATCAGACAACAAGCCTAAAATAATAAAACCCACAAGCTTCAGTTGCGTACAAATGTATTGCTTCAGTGGCCATGGATCTCCACACTATACGCCCACTGTTTTTAGTCAGGTGTGCTCCTTAAGGATGATCAAAGTGGACTTCCTCTGGCTTCTCAAACATGCCCCATACCTTCTCACTTAAGCATCTCAACCTGGACTATCTGATCCACCTGAATCACATTCGCTATCTGGCTGGCTGAGTTCTAGCATCTCCCAAAGTTCTTGAGAAATATCCGCTTTTTCTGAGAAGATTTTTCCAACTCTGTGCTAACCCAGTCACCCAAATTAGATGTGATTTTTCCTGGTCTTGGACTCCTACAGAAATGATTTTAGCATTCCTATTCCTCTGGACAGCATCTGCCTTTAATATTTCTGTCTTAACACCTTTACTAAATTGTAGTAGTTCAGGAAGGGGCTCTATCTCTAATATTGGCACACTGCTTCCCAGAATTAAACAGGAACGGAATAAATTTTTGTCACAAGAGACTAGTCTCTTGCCCTGGCCACAAGAAAGAGGAAGAGAGAATGGGAAAAGTTTCTCATTTGAGACTCAGCATGAAATTTCTCAGAGAAACAATGAGGGATAAAAAAGGACAATTAGCAGTGCTACAACATTACGACCTTCGAATTTGTTCTTTTTGCAGCTACAAATCTATCCATAATTGGTAATAATTTCTGTGGAAACAAAAACATGCTCAGAATTTCCAAGAACCCACCCCCAAAAGAGCTGTTGGAGTTCAGCCACTGTGTAAACTGATAAACTGCAGATAATATTTTCCTTTAGGAAAAACATGTTTGCTTAAGTCTGCCTAAAGCCACATCTGAAACAAAATATTGTTAATGGTGCGAGAAAGGGGAGAATCAAAGAGGAAGGAGGAAAGTGGTTCTTCTCAATATCTAGCTAACTTCTAAAAAGTAAACTTGAAAGGGAGAACACAGACAAATCATAAAACCCTTTGTGCCAGTTTCCCACTCTACCTTTACCCAATGCTCTATTTCACGGAACTGAAACTTTAAGGGGAGAAAGTCTCAAGAATTTTTCCTTACCAATGCAAGTCTTTAATTAAATTAGTATTTGCCATGGCTGTGCAGATAACTCATTCACACATATCCAGGTGTGACAAAACCTTCCTTATACTTAATGCCAGACAGTGCTTTACTTTGAAATAACACTGGTCTTTATGAGACATTCTGTGAGGACTGCTCTTTGCCAGATTTTTGTGGGTGAGGAGACAGGACAGCCCTTCATGCAGACTTGGACTCATCTTCATATGTATATGTATATTTATATTTAAGTGTTGCTATATTCAGTCAATGACTATGTATTGAGAACTGTGCTAAGTATACAGAGGTGAGTCAGACCCTGCCCTCATGGCCCACAGGTCGCCCCAGACCCACATTTTACACAAGGAAATGAACAATAATAAGTCAACAAATGAACAAGGGAGGTTACAGGTGATAATAACCATAAAGGAGACAAGACAGGGAGGCCATTTAATAAACAGCAAAGGTCCCTCAGATACATTTAAACCAAGATGGAAAAGCAGAACCTAGCTATGCTTGGTGGTCTTCCAGGCAGAGAAATGGAAAGGTCCCGAGATGGAAACAGACTCAAGTCACTTTGAAGGGCATAAAAGAAGCTGGTCACACTATTCTGTGGGTCACATTTGTAGGTTATGATGTTAATTTTGTGCATCAGTGTACCAGGGAGTCATAGGTTTTCAACATAAGTATTCTTTAATGAACTGTTGCTTCAGTGATGTATATGAGTGTGTGTACTAGATTGCAATATATAATACGTTTCTTATTGTGGGCAGTGGTGAAATGTGCACTGAGCAAGAAAAGTAGTAACATGAGGATGGTGTGGCAGGCCACCAAAAATAACTGAGATTTTTTTTTTTTTCTAAACACAGTAGAATGGTACTAGAGGGTTTCAAGCTGGGGAAGGCCATGATCTAATTAGATACGTTGGTGTTGCCAAAAGATTACTACAGTGAATTCAGAAGACCTGAGCACCAGTCCCATCTTAGCTACCAAGGAGTTTGAGCAAATCATTTACTCTCTCCAGAGTTCACTTTCTTCTTTGTAAAAATGAGAAGGTTGGACGGAGATGACCTTTAAGATTTTATCTATTACGAAATTCTCCTGGCTATATCCTGCTTCCTCCCTTGGGCCTAAGTAAACAACTATTGGTGAGTACTAGCACATTAGGTCAAGTTCTGGGTTACTTCACAATATTATAAACTATACAGCTAAGAATTATGTTTCCATAGAAATCAATTTTAGAATTATCTCTTTACTGGAACCAGCTATCTCATTGGGCTAAAAGTGAATTAAATGCTTTTGCAACTCTCTGGTACAAGACTTGGGGTGTGAAGAAAATTGACAGGGAGGGATGAAAAGATTTACTGACCAGGTTATTCAGAACAGATTTCTTTATTTGTTCTAGGTCATCAACTGACATACAAGCTAGTGCCATCTAAAGTTGCAGGGAACCCTCAGCACTGAGGTCAAGATGTAGAAGCTGAACTTCTTTCATGTAACCAAAAAGATTACTGAGGAAAACTACTTACTGAGAGCCTACTATATGCTAACCCCATGCTACACAGTTTGCTACACATATTTTCATTTAATCCTCCTAGTTAGTCAATCTTCACAAATACGGAATTAGGGGCTCAGGAAAGACAAGCAAGCTATTAAGAGGAAGGGTCAGGATTGGTCTTTAGTCTGTATTTACAATAAATTATCCTGCAGGATTTTGAAAATTACTGTACAGGTATTAAATCATCAGTTAAATATTGGACAACTCCAGTTATCTGTGACATGTGGACAAAGAGGTTCACCCAATAAATCAATTTGGGACGCACGGGTACTTTGCTAGGTACAGTGTGAGATGAAAAGAACCTGCTCCAGCACAGAGGGGCCTACTTCGCGGGCACCTGCTGGGTTGTATAAAGTGGAATTAGGCAAACTAACCTAGGGATTCAGATTCCCAATTAAGCACACGTGAATAGTATTTCGGCAGTTTCCAGGTTCATTTTCTCGATTGTCATTCCTGATACTGATAGTTCAGCAGAGGAAGGGCGTCACCTGAGCTGGTGAGGTCGCTCAGTCGTGTCCGAGTCTTTGCGACCCCGTGGACTGTAACCTACTAGGCTTCTCCGTCCATGGGATTCTCCAGGCAAGAGTACTGGAGTGGATTGCCATTTCCTTCTGCACCTGAGCTGAGGACCTAACAAGTGTCCTGAAAGTTCCATAAACTCGAGATACTCAAAGCACGAATTTCGAAGTCACATTAACCCTTTAGGAAGCAAGAGACACGTCACTTGCCCAACTGGAGCAGTATCCTTGCCATATTAAGGAGAGAAAACTTAGAAAACGTGGAAGGCACGGTCCTCGTGAGGATCGAAATGGTCCCTATCGGCTTCCACAGAGACCCAAGCAAACATCTCAGCAAAGTTGGGGCCGCTCATGGTACACCTGCCTCAACACCAAGATCGCGCGGTACCCACCTGTCACATACTCAGCTTCAAACCTCCGTCGAACCTCAGAGATGAGCTTGGCTTTATTCTGGGCTTGATACTAGAAGAGAGACACGAAGGGACGCTTAGACGTTACAGGCACCATCCTACTTCCCCAGCCCAGCCCACCTGCACCTGGGCGTGCGGCCCCCTAGCCTCAGAGGCGGCTTCGGGGTCCGGGATAGAGGGGCCCAGCAGTGATCCGGTCAGCTCCTCACCTCGGCGATAGTAGCAGTCGTGGACATGATCAGAGTTGGCGTCGCTCCTTCCCACAGCTGCTGTCCGAGTATCTCAGCACTGGGCAAGCTGGCCAGGAGGTAAAGAGGGAAGGGCGGGAGGTGGAGGCGGTCGCGTGACAACGGAAGGAAGGCGGAAGCGTCGCCACGCCGCCCAATCTGGCGCGTCCGCTCGGGTCCGGAGGTGGGACCAGACCCTCAACCTGGCTTTCCATTCGTTTCGCGTTCGGGCCCCGCCCCCGATGTCCCCTGAACTGCGGATCCTCCCCCGCCAGCCCGCGAATCTCGGGCTCTTCCCTTGCAGAGGTCCGCCCGTGCGAGCTTCTCTTGCCATTCACTTTTACAGTCCCCGGAGGCCCCGCCTCCTCAGGCTTCCAAGGCAACCGAGTTCTGGCCTGATGGGCAGGCTCCACCTCCTCTGCTCTGGACGCAGCCTCCGGCCTGGACCTCCCAAGATGCAGCGCGCAGGCGGGAGGTTTGGAGCTGCAGGACACTGTACGTATTTTTGGCGTTGCTGCTGCGGGGTTGTTGCTGTTGTGCTGAGCAAGGGTCTCACGCGTAGAGGTAGGGCTGGCGGCTTGTTCCCTGACCCGACTTTCGCTGAGAGGTAGCGGGGCTGGGCTTGGCTCCCCTAGTCCCGTTATTGCGGAAGACCGGTTAGGAAGTGGGCATCCCCAGGCCTGTGCACCTCTTTCTCAGGAATGACAACTAGATTATTCCTAGTGCTTTCTCTATTTGGGAATTACTTCACTTGCAACTTTCTTCACTTCTGCAGCATCTTTCTCACTTGGAGTGTGAGATACTTAACAAAGGATTTAATTTTGAAATCTTTGAAACAATTATGTAAAGTTTAAAGATATAAAGCGTCTTCAGTTCAATTCAGTCTCTCAGTCGTGTTCGACTCCTTGCGACCCCATGGACTGCAGCACGCCAGGCCTCCCTGTCCATCACCAATTCCCGGAGTTTACTCAAACTCACGTCCATTGAGTCGGTGATGCCATCCAATCATCTCATCCTCTGTTGTCCCCTTCTCCTCCCGCCTTCAATCTTTCCTAGCATCAAAGTCTTTTCCAGTGAGTCAGTTCTTCGCATCAGGAGGCCAAAGTATTGGAGTTTCAGCTTCAGCATCAGTCCTTCCAATGAATATTCAGGACTGATTTCCTTTAGGATTGACGGGTTGGATCTCCTTGTAATCCAAGGGACTCTTCTCCAACACCACAGTTCAAAAGTATCAATTCTTTGGCACTCAGCTTTCTTTATAGTCTAACTTTCACATCCATACCTGACCACTGGAAAAACCATAGCTTTGAATGGACCTTTGTTGGCAAAGTAATCTCTTTGCTTTTTAATATGCTGTCTAGGTTGGTCATAGCTTTTCTTCCAAGGAGCAATTGTCTTTTAATTTCATGGCTGCAGTCACCATCTGCAGTGATTTTGAAGCCCAGGAAAATAAAGTGCTCTCACTGTTTCCATTGTTTCCCCATCTATTTGCTATGAAGTGATGGGATGGGATGCCATGATCTTAGTTTTCTGAATGTTGTTTTAAGCCAACTTTTTCACTCTCTTCTTTCACTTTCATCAGGAGGCTCTTTAGTTCTTCACTTTCTGCCATAAGGGTGGTGTCATCTGTGTATCTAAGGTTATTGATATTTCTCCTGGCAATCTTGATTCCAGCTTGTGCTTCATCCAGCCTGGTATTGTGAGTGATGTGTAAATTAAGATAGTTTTCACCTGGGGCAGTTTTGCCCCCCCGGGGGACTTTTTGACCATGTCTGGAGACATTTTTGCTTGTTGCAAGAGAAAACTGCAAAGAAATTATAAGAACAGTCCCCATACTCCCACCAGCCATAGTCAAACAGGATGGACACTTGAGCATCTTTTTCCCCAAACTTTTTTGTATCTTTATTATAGGGGAAAATGAACATTGTGTTCATTTTATTTGTAATATTGTGTTTGAGTATATCCTTGAAACAGTATCTCAAGTCTCTGTCTGGCTCCACTCCCCTACTCTGATACCTTTCTTCTCCAGAATAGAGAGTCACCGGGATTCGTCATGAATCCTTGCACCTTTGCTTTTTAATTTTGGACCAGGCTGCCTATGTTTGAGGGAGAAGGCAATGGCAACCCACTCCAGTGTTCTTGCCTGGAGAATCCCAGGGACGGCAGAGCCTGGTGGGCTGCCGTCTGTGGGGTCGCACAGTCGGACATGACTGATGCGACTTAGCAGCAGCAGCCTATGTTTGAATCCTGTCTCTGTCACTTCCAGTCTGCAGCCCTTTGTGAAGATCCTTAAATTCCATGTGTCAGTTTCCCCATCTGAGGATAATACTACCTGTAGCATAAGGATGTTCTGAGGAATAAGTGCGTTAGTCCAAAATGCTTAGAACAGTGCCTGGCATAGAAAAAGCAGTCAGGGAATGTAGCCATTGTAGGTAAACAAAGTATATTATGCTGTTTTAATTTTGATACATGATATACTACAGTATACATATTTCTGCAACTTAATTTTTTTTCATTTGATTTTTGAAATCAAGCCACAATGTTGCTGTTCAGTTGCTAAGTCGCTAAGTCGTGTCTGACTCTTTGCAACCCCTTGGATTGTAGCACACCAGGCTTCCCTGTCCTGAGTTTGCTATCTCCTTGAGTTTGCTCAAATTTATGCCCATTGAGTAGATGGTGTTATCTAACCATCTCATCCTCTGCCTCCCCCTTCAACTTTTGCCTTCAGTCTTTCCCAGATCAGGATCTTTTCCAATGAGTCATCTCTTTGCATCAGGTGGCCGAAGTATTGTAGCTTTAGCATCAGTCTTTCCAATGAATGTTCAGGACTGATTTCCTTTAGGATTGATTGGTTTGATCTCCTTGCAGTCCAAGGGACTCTCAAGAGTCTGCTCCAACACCACAATTCAAAAGCATCCATTCTTTGGCACTGAGCCTTCTTTATGGTCCAACTCTCATATCCATGCACAGCTACTGAAAAAAAACCATAGCTTTGACAAGATGGACCTTTGTCGGCAAAGTAACGTCCTTGCCTCTTAATATGCTGTCTAGGTTTGTCATAGATTGTCTTCCAAGGAGCAAGCATGTTTTAATTTCATGGCAGCAGTCACCATCCATAGTGATTCTGGAGCTCAAGAAAATAAAGTCCGTCACTGCTTTCATTTTTTTTCCTCATCTATTTGCCGTGAAGTGATGGGACCAGATGCCATGATCTTAGTTTTTTGAATATTGAGTTTTAAGCCAGCTTTTTTGCCCTCCTCTTTCACCTTCATCAAGAGGCTCAATGATATTCCTCTTAGCTATAATATGATATTCCATCCATATCTATTCATTCCCCTATTGGTGGTCATTGAAGTTTTTGCTTTTTTAAAAAAAATAGCACAGTGAACATTCCAGAAAAAAGTCTTCATTATTATGTAGGATTATTTCTCTTGGTTAATATCTAAAAATGAAATTCCTAAGTGTATGCATTTCTGTTCACTGCCAGGTTGTCTTCCAAAGTCTCCCTTTAATTAAGTACTTGTAATTATTTCCTAATTTATGATTTCACCTCCAGTGTCACTTCACTTCCCCATCTTCAACACTGTCACCAGGATCTTTATTACTCAGAAGTACAATCCTGTGGTTTCTATTTTTGAAATCTTTCAGCGGTTTAACATTCCTTAGAGAAAGTTAGAAGTCCTTAGTATGGCATCAAGAACCTTTAATCTTTCCTGATTCTCTCAGTGGATCACATTCATTCAAATTTCAGATACACTAAGTGTTGCTGGGAAAGGGAAAGGGGAGATTTGACTTGGGCAGGCCTCAACAAATGACTTCTAGTTATATAGTTAGAAGAAGTTTTAACAGTGAGCCTATTCTGTAGCCAAGTTAATTTACTAGGTAAACAATGTCTTATATGTTGGAAAAATGATTATCTCTGTGTATTATGCTCATAATATTATGTTTAATATTATGAGGTGAAGTTTACAGTTGAGTATCATAATTCTACCTTTTTCCCAAAGGTAGAATTCCAAAGACACTTTGCACTGGTCACAGTCTATCGATTGGTTTCTTAGAGAATTTTATAGCTTTCATATGTAGATAATATAGTGCTCTTTTAGGATCTTCCTGTACCAGACCTGGTTCTGAAATTTATAATGCCAAATGTATTTATTAGCATTTAACAGAAATATTGTTTATTTGTTAGGAGACTGGGAGAGAAGGATGGATAAGGGTGATAATTTGTTGCCTATATTTAGGTTAGCATGTATCATTTTTCTAATATACTCACACATCTGTTTTCATTTTATGTGTAAAATATACAATCAACTTTGATGTGTGGTGATACAGAACAGGAAAAGCTCAAATTAATTGCCTAGTATTTTATAAATAATCTGCATCCAAATCTTCCTTCCTGCTGCTTTCTTTCCCCCAGCCTCCTCCAGAGCTGTGACTGGACGTAAAACTTAACTGGTCTGAGTTACCAGTTTTTTTCTGCAGCCACTGTTGTAAGAGTACTAAGTAAAAAGTCAAATGACTAATAGGCTAGAATACTAAGCCTGGTGTCCTGATTTGATTAATCAAGACTTGTTTATATTGGTTTAAGAGCCTCTACATTGAACCTTACTTTCAGTTGTTTCCAGATTATTTCTATGATGAATATTACCACTTATTCCATAGCTTTAAAGTTTTGTCTTGTGAACATATGCGCAGAACTTTTACCTTTAATGTAGATATTGCATTAGTATATAATAAAACAGATATTCACAGATATGTGAATTCAGTAAGTATTGAGCTTATTTTAGAAAGTTTGAAGGAAAAAAAGTTATCTTTAGAAATTAGTAGTTTAGCTTCTGCTTTTTAGCTCTGAGGATGATCCATATAAAATAACTTATCTTGAAAATGTGCATGTTTTTGCAGTAGTACTTAAAAATAAAAAAATAGCCTTTCATATAACAGTTGTGTTTTTAAATCTATTTGAATCTAAGTCCATGGGAATAAGTTTTCTTTTTGCCTAGAGCTCACGCTCAAAGCTTGTAGCAGTGGTTTGCAACTTTTTATCTGTTATCACTCAGCGTCTATCTTTCCAGGTCGTAGTTCAGGGATACAAATCATAGATTTGGGGGCTGGTTGAGGTGGGTGGGGGAATACAGCAGTAGGTGCATGCAAAACTTTTGAATTAGGGGCCAGTTACCAGATAAGTTTGTGTTTTAGAATAATAACTGAGGTAGCATAAATGAATGGACATATTGGAGGAGAGAGAGACTAGAGTAAGGAAGGCTGATAAAGGGCGTCTGCTGCTGCTGCTGCTGCTGCTGCTGCTGCTGCTGCTGCTGCTGCTGCTGCTAAGTCGCTTCAGTCGTGTCCGACTCTGTGAGGCCTCATAGACGGCAGCCCACCAGGCTCCCCCGTCCCTGGGATTCTCCAGGCAAGAACACTGGAGTGGGTTGCCATTTCCTTCTCCAATGCATGAAAGTGAAAAGTGAAAGTGAAGTTGCTCAGTTGTGTCCGACTCTTCACGATCCCATGGACTGCAGCCCACCAGGCTCCTCCATCCATGGGATTTTCCAGGCAAGAGTACTGGAGTGGGTTGCCATTGCCTTCTCCGGATAAAGGGTGTTTACTGCAGCCTAAATGAGGGATGAAAGCCTGAACCATCACAGACACAACTGGGATAGAAAATTGTAAGAAAGAAGTTTCTAAGTTAAGGAACTTAGTGATAGCATTAAAAGAATACAATGTCAGGTGCCCGATTTTCCTAACTCTTCACTTTATGAAGGGGCAACAATACATAAACTCTAAAGTTTATTGAAGGGGATGATTCTACTGACCTTTTAGCACTGAGATCCTCCTTACTCCTTCCTGCCACACTTGTGGGTAAACCAGAGCATTATGTTGATGACCCATTAGTTGTGACATTTAATATTAAAATTACAAAATCCTTTTCTGGATGCAAGTTATTTTTGTTTATTTTCAGTATTAGGAAGTCAAGACCTTTTGTAGTGAGTAGGTAGTAAAAGACGATGAGTTCTTAGATGTTTACCTCCGAATATATAATGTTAAAAAAATATCATTTAGTGCCAAAAAAGCAAACTCTGTTAGAAGTCTCCTAAGAGGTCTGAGATGTCTGTGGGAAATTTGAAATAAAGAAGTTATTAGTCATACATTTTCATATAATGTAACCTATTTCAAGTAAAACATAGTTTCACAAGTAAAAGCTACACCTTTGGTTTCACTACCTATCTGCTTTACTGATAAAGCTGAAGCTGCTCTGGGATACCTGTTTTCCCAGATCTTTGCATGAGTTGCCTAACAAGCCAGGAAGTCATTTGGCTTTAGCTAGTTTGCATTATCCAGTATCTCCAGTTGCTTCAGTAATTCTTCTAGAAATTCTCAAAAACAATATAATAAATTTGATTTGAAAAGAAATGTTGTGTAACAGATTACTCCCAAATTTAGTGTAAAACAACAAACATTCATTATCTTAAAATTTCCGAGGACCAGGTTTTTGGGAATGGCTTAGGGGTGGTTCTGGCTCCGGAAAGCTTGACTGGAGCTGGGAGATGTGATCCTAGGAAGGCTCACTCACATGGCTCTTGGCAAAAGGCCCCAGTCCCTTGCTAGCTGTTGGCAGGAAGCCACGGTTCTTTGCTGCGTGTGCATCTCCACAGGGCTGCCCAAGTGTCTTAATGATATGGCAGGTGATTTTCCCCAGTGCAAATGATCCAAGGAAGAGGTCACTGAGGAAGCCGCCATGCTCTGTGACCCAGTCTGCTGCTATATTCTGTGCCTGGAAATGAGTCATGATGACCAGGCCTCGCTCAAGGAGAGGAGATTTAAGTGCCACTTCTTAATGACAGGAGTGTCAAAGAAATTTGTGAGGGTCTTTTAAAACCACAAGTGATGTATTTGGAAGTTCGACAATAAGGTGCAGCATCTCCAATTTGAATGATCTGATATGCTTTTAAGTAGAGTTGCCTGTAAATCAAGTCATTTTAATAAAATGCAGGCTACATTAAGTTAAATTAATAGATTATGTTTCAGTGATACTTTTTTTCTAATTGGATTGTTGGTATACTTTTATAATAAAAGAACAAAACTTGAGCCTTTGGAGTTTGCTTCTCATTCAAAAGAGGAAAACTATATTACTTACTTGTACATGACCTCATTTTCATTTATTTCTAAAGTACTTGATTTTCCTGGTGTAAATAATCCACAAATAAGAGAAAAGAGAGAGTATGACTTAGAGTTATTTAAAGTGACAAGAGACCTTTCAGCATTCACAAACCATTAAGTATACAGTTGTTCTGATGTTTCTAAGATTAGGTACTGTATGAAGCAGAGCTAGCCATGATGATGAGAATGATGGTAGCTCACCTTTTCTAGCACTTTCTATGGGCCAGGTTCTATTTCAAGTGAGTTCTGTTCATTAATTCTGGTACCTTGTAGATTTGGCGCTGTTACCGCACCCTCTTACATAGATGTGGATGTGAGGTGGCATAAAAGGACTAAATAACTTGCTCTAAATCGCACATCTAAGGAAAGGCAGGCCCACCATTCAGAGGATGCTCTGATGGTTCTTAGCATGTGCTAAGCATTTGGTAACTGTTACAGGAGTGACTCCTGGGGCCAAGCTATGGTGGAGGTAATGAGGATAATGGCCACCTCCTTCCAAAGGTCCCATGCATGCACTGCTGCACTCAGTGCCCCCGACCCTGCAGCAGGCCACCGCCGACCCACGCCTCTGCTGGAGACTCCTGGACACTCACGGGCAAGTCTGGGTCAGACTCTTGTGGGGTCACTGCTGCCTTGTCCTGGGTCCTGGTGTGCACAAGGTTCTGTGTGTGCCCTCCAAGAGTCTATTTCCCAGTCCTGTGTAAGTTCTGGCAGCTCTATGGTGCACCCAGAGCCCCTGCCCATGCGGTAGTCCACTGCTGACCCATACCTCTGCAGGATTCGCTCAAACACAGTTCTGGCTGTCTCTGTGGAGTCTCTGGGTCCTGGTGCACACAAAGTTTGTTTGAGCCCTCTGAGCGTTTCTGGTGGGTATGGGGTTTGATTCTAAATACGATTTTGCCCCTCCTACCGTCTTGCTGGGGCTTCTCCTTTGTTCTTGGGCCTGGGGTATCTCCTCACAGTTGCTCGAGCACTACACAGCTGCTGTTCCATCTGGTCCCATCAATTCATGGCAAATAGATGGCCAAACAGTGCAAACAGTGGCAGACTTTATTTTGGGGGGCTCCAAAATCACTGCAGATGATGACTGCAGCCATGAAATTAAAAAGACTTTTGCTCCTTGGAAGAAAAGCTATGACCAACTTAGACAGCATATTAAATAGCAGAGACATTACTTTGCCAACAAAGGTCCACTAGTCAAAGATATGGTTTTTTCCAGTGGTCATGTATGGATGTGACAGTTGGACTATAAAGAAAGGTGAGTGCTGAAGAATTGATGCTTTTGAACTGTGGTGTTGGAGAAGACTCTTGAGATTCCCTTGGACTGCAAGGAGATCCAACTAGTCCATCCTAAAGGAAATCAGTCCTGAATATTCATTGGAAGGACTGATGCTGAAGCTGAAACTCCAATACTTTGGCCACCTGATATGAAGAGCTGACTCATTTGAAAAGACCCTGATGCTGGGAAAGATTGAGGGCAGGAGGAGAAGGGGACGACAGAGGATGAGATGGTTGGATAGCATTACTGACTCAATGGACCTGAGTTCGGGTGGACTCCGGGAGTTGGTGATGGACAGGGAGGGCTGGCGTGCTGCGGTCCATGGGGTCACAAAGAGTTGGACACGACTGAGCGACTCAACTGAACTGACCGGAGTGACTCAGCATACATAGCCAGTGAGTGAAGAGACTTCACCATCTTTTTCTTACGTGTTTTCTCACATGGGTTCAATGGAGGGGGTGTTCCTTTGTTCTTTATTCTGCCTTACTAATTATCTCAAGTTGCCTTTCTTATACCCAGTCTTCAGAGCAAGGGAATACTTGCCAGGACAATGTAGTGGTTAGAAGTATAGGGTCAGGAGCCAGAGGGCCCCTCTTCTAAATCTAGTGCCATTGCTGATTGACTTTGTAACCTTGGGAAATTTTCTGACCTTCATTAAAATACAGTTTTCTCATTTAAGAGGCAGGGCACCTAAAGCCAGTGCTCTGGGACAACCCAGAGGGATAGGGTGGGGAGGGAAGTGGGAGGGTGGTTCAGGATGGGGGGGATATCAGTTCAGTTCAGTCACTCAGTCGTGTCCGACTCTTTGTGACCCCATGGACCACAGCACGCCAGGCTTCCCTGTCCATCACCAACTACTGGAGTTCACTCAGACTCACGTCCATCGAGTCAGTGATGCCATCCAACCATCTCATCCTCTGTCGTCCCCTTCTCCTCCTGCCCCCAATCCCTCCCGGCATCAGAGTCTTTTCCAATGAGTCAACTCTTCGCATGAGGTGGCCAAAGTATTGGAGTTTCAGCTTTAGCATCATTCCTTCCAAAGAAACCCCAGGGCTGATCTCTGTGACCAATTCATGTTGATGTATGGCAGGAACCATCACAATATTATAAAGTAATTATCCTCCAATTAAAATATATAAATTAAAAAAATTAAAAGATGGGATATTAAGAATACTTACTTTAAAAGTGAGTATTAAATAATGCATGTATTGTACCTGGCATATAATAAGCATAAACAATTTATGGCTATTTTTTAATTCTTGTGTTCATTACAATATCTAATCCTCTGTTTTTTCCTACTTTGAATAAGAATAGTGACTTCCTTAGGATGTAAAACTGCATTGCTTTTGCAAAATAAGATTTAAATTTTATTTCTATTACTCCTACGAAGATTTGTTTTTAAAGTCATGTTACAGCATTTCCTGGTTTCCACCACTCCCCCTGCCCCCATCCCCCACCTCACCGGGCTTTCATTTTGTCTATCAAGTCTGTAGAAACTCCTTTCTCAGGGAGGCAGAAACCCAGGCACCTGGGCTATGGGAGCAATCTAACATGAATCCTTGACTGACTGAGATGTCATCCTAGAGGGGCTAAGATGTACAAGGAGAAACCAGATTAGGACTGTATGTTTGAGAGACAGAGGTAGAACCCTTAAGAAATTCTCTGAGCCGGAAAGTTTGCACTTCTTTATAATGGAGCACTTGTACCTTTTAATAGATGCTGTTAACAAATTCACTTATCTTCTGTGATGTGCTTATTTGCCTTCTTTGCAAACTGTGTTTTTTAAGGGCTCTACTGCTGCTGCTGCTACTGCTGCTAAGTTGCTTCAGTCGTGTCTGACTCTGTGCGACCCCATAGACAGCAGCCCACCAGGCTCCCCCGTCCCTGGGATTCTCCAGGCACGAACACTGGAGTGGGTTGCCATTTCCTTCTCCAATGCATGAAAGTGAAAAGTGACAGTGAAGTCGCTCAGTCGTGTCCGACGCTCAGCAACCCCATGGACTGCAGCCCACCAGGCTCCTCCGTTCATGAGATTTTCCAGGCGAGAGTACTGGAGTGGGGTGCCATTGAAATGATATTTGGGATACAAATTTTTTTAAAACTTTTTATTTTATATTGGAGTATGCAAGAATGAATATGAATTGCAGGACACATTGGGCTTCCCCAGTGGCTCAGCAGGTAAAGAATCCCCCTGTAATGCAAGAGACACGGGTTTGATCTCTGGGCCCAAACTCTGGGTCGGGAAGGTCCCCTGGAGGAGGGCATGGCAATGCACTCCAGAATTCCTGCTTGGAGAATCCCATGGACAGAGGAGCCTGGCGGGCTACAGTCCACAGGGTTGCAAAGAGTCAGACACGATTGAAGCGACTGAGCACACAGTCGATTAACAATGCTGTGTGATTTTACCTGGACAACTGAGGGACTCGGCCTCGCATACACATGTATCCACTTCGTTCTTTCTGGGGCTATTAGTAGTCGTTCTCTGCTCTTCTCGAGTAGCATATTGGACACCTTCCAACCTGGGAGACTCATCTTTCAGTGTCATATCTTTTTGCCTTTTATACAGTTCATGGTGTTCTCATGGTAACTGTACTAGGGTGGTTTGCTATTGCCTCCTCCAGTGGATCATGTTTTGCCAGAACTCTCAAAACTCTCCGCTCTGACCTGGCGGTCTTGGGTGGCCCTGCATGACATGGCTCATAGCTTCATTGAATTATGTAAGCCCCGTTGCCACAACAAGGCAGTGATCTGTGAAAGGGATACATGTATCCATTTCCCCCTAAGCCCCCCTCCCATCCAGGCTGCCACATAACACTCAGCAGAGTTCCCTGTGCTATACAGTCGTTTCTTGCTGGTTATCCATTTTAAATACAGCAGTGTCTGCATATCTATCCCAAACCCCCCAACTATCCCTTCTCCCCATCCTTTCCCTGCCCTGCAACCATAAGTTCGTTCTCCTAAGTCTGTGAATTTGTTTCTGTTTCATAAATAAGTTCATTTGTATAATTTCTTTTTAGATTCCACATATAAGGGATGTCATATGATATTTCTTCTTTTCTGTCTGACTTCACTTAGTGTGACAGTCTCTAGGTCCATCCATGTTGCTGCAAATCGCATTATTGAGATACAGGTTTTGATAAGTGTGACATTGTTAAGATAGCATAAAAAGCTAAAAAATGTTAATAATGTTTATAGTTACCTGTGTAATAGTTCTCTAACAAAAACATGTGTTTTCTTTTCAGCTCTGCCTACTCAGTGGCAGTTTCCTTCATTTCATTTTTAGGTTTAAAAGCATCAGCTGGAATTGACTTACTTTCAAAAACGGGACCAACACAAATTGGACTTGATACTGTAGATTCACTAGCAAACAAGCAATGTCATCTAGTGAACAAGAAAGGTTCTGCTGTTATAATGGAGAAGTCCTTATTTTTCGTTTGTCTGAAGGAAATTTTGTAAATAAAGGGCCTAAAAAAACACCTGTGTTACATGTCAGAAGAATGGTATTTGGCAGAGGACCAGGGGCATTTGTTCAGAAATCCACTGGATTCTTTAGCATAAAAGAAGAATACTCTCATTTAAAAATTATGTGTTGTGACTGTGTTTCAGATTTCAGAACTGGAATCAATCTGCCTTATGTTATGATACAGTGCATTAAAGAAGAGAACATTTTCAAATATTTTCTACTGTTTCTTCATGGTACCAATAAATTTGAAAAGTGTTTGAGTTTTAGACTAGGCTATGAGATGAAGGACAATATAAGGGTCCTTAATGGCCCTTTAGTTTTATGGAGACATGGTCAGACATTCTTTTATATATCTTCTCAAACTGGCAAAGTTGTCACTGTGTCTATGAACTTTTCCTCTGTTGAGTGGGCAGGGGAGATTGAAAATCTAGGTATGGTTTTGTTAGGACCAAAGAGATGTTATTTATCTGCAGAAGGATGCACTCCAAAGCCTTCAAAATCAGATTATGCAACTTGGAATACCCACTTTTGTGCATACTCTCTTGAAAGGGCAGAAATTATAAGTGATACGTACATTATCCCTCCTGCTTATACCAGCATGATAACGTTTGTGCATGTCTGTTCAACTGAGATTGTCAATGACCAGTTAAGAATGTCTCTGATTGCCCTTACTCAAAGAAATCAGCTGATTTCATTCCTAAATGGGACTCCTACAAGTGTGTGCCAGCTTCCATTTGGAGATCCTTGTGCAGTTCAACTTGTGGATTCAGGTGGAGAAGACCTCCTTTTCATCATATCCTCTAAGTCCAGTGATGCTTGTGCTGTTTGGGAAAAGAGCTTTCAGGTATGGTACTTATAATTATTCAGTTGGTGTCATCTTAGACCTACTAAGCATCCCTACGCTTCATAGGATTCATCCTAGAGTCTTATTATCCAAATTGATTTTTAGTCCTGCACTTAAAAGGAAATCATGTATGTTACAGCATTCCTTTTTCTTAAAATGATTATCTGAATGTTATTTAATAAGTTTTGCCTTGCCATTTTGAGTCATAAAACCCTTGAGTTTTTGGAAATACATGAATACATAACTACAATTATTATCTATTTGTCTTTTACGATAACTGTTTCTAATTTTCATTAATGTGATAATAATTGGATTTGTATTTTTTCTTAGAACAAGACCATAAGCCTTTCTGGAAAACTCAAATCAGTTGTTGAACTCTGAAAAAGTTGGTAGTTGTTGTTTTAAACTTGAAATCTAGAGAAGTTCCTTGAAACCTGTCATTATCCCTTTAGAGACAAATGATGGTTCTCCAGAGAAAAGCAACGTGTTAATTTTTCTAGAAATTGTTGCTTAGAGAATTGCATTATGTTACATTTTGAAAATCAGAGTTGTCCTCTGAAAAAGCATTCACATTTTATCTATATATAGTCATGTCTTTTAATGTAAGGTTTGAAATTGCTTTAAAATACTCACTGGTATTGAACGTTCAATAACAAGTAAAAAGGTGTAGAAAGTGAAAAGGAAATTGGAGGATTGGAATTAATGTGTCTCCAATAATATCTCTCTGACCCTGATGTTTTGTTAACATTACATCCTCCTGGCATAAGAGGTTTATCAGCACATTCAGTTATATGTGCTGAAGTGTTAATAATCTGAGATCTTCCAAAGCAGTTTTTAGTACATTATACAGCTTTTTAAGTTCTTGTGCTACTTTGGAAAACAAAAAGCAGCAGATACTGCCTTCCTTGGTGTGCCCTGTCCATTTCATTAGAAGCTCAGTTAAAATTTCTCTCATTGTATTATCACCTTGATATGAAATATTGATAAATGTTTCAGAAAGCTTGAAAGGCTTTTTTTTTTTTTATTTGAATGTGTATAAGTGTGTTTGTGTGTGTGGAAATAGGTTGAAATTATGTTTTATGAGACTTGTAGACTAGATTACCTTGATGTTACTAGGAGTTATGTGACCATGTTCAACCTCTGCAAAACACAGAGGACTTAAATTCTCAAAAGGAAAATAATTTGAAAACTGTCCTGTTTTTATTTTGAGAGCAATCTTTAAAAGCTCATCACACTTTCCAAGGTTTTGTGGGAAGGTAGCATTTTCTGTTTGAAGAAGTGGTGCGGGGAAAAGCATCTGTTAATAGTAAAGCTTATACTTCTTATTGGGGTTAGAGTTAGTGGGAAGAACACTGTTAACCTTGGGTTTCAATCCCAGATGAACACCATACTAGTGGTACCTTAAGGGATGTATTTACTTTTTGTGAACTCATTTTCTGTCTGTATGAATTTGCAATCATCCTGCCTCGGAGAGAGGAGAATTCAATAACATGATGTTGTAAAGTGACCTGGACAGCACCTGGTGCTCAAGACAAGCCCAGAAAGTGGCAGCTACTATCGTGTTGGACAGAGGCTAGGGCTGTCATCAGCAATGGTGCTTACCTAAGGTTCCCTCTTCACCTGGCTAAGGAGTAGTAACTTCCTGTCTCATTCATTCAGTGGAATAGTTCTCTCTTACTTGAAATGGGTCCCCTGCTCGGACACCATAGAGCTCTGCCACCGACACATTACCCAAGGCAGAAGACCGTATCACTGTTTGTACACAGGCCTGTAACTGGTGGGCTCCCTGCTTTGAAATTGTATCTTAGGGTTCTCTTTCTACACTAGACCACCAGGTTATTTACCTCCGTCTCTACTGACAAGCGCTATGCTACCTCTTCAGGGATTCCGTACTTCTAAGCTGTTCTCAAGTGCCCAGTACTGAATGCTCGGGAGCTACATCCTGATACCTACAAGTTAAGCGCTTCTAGATTGTCTCTGATACCTTGCCACTCTGGGAGTTTCACAGCTCCTGTCCCTGTCATGGTGTTTATTTATACACACCTACTTAAAAAGAAAACGATGGAGCTTATGGTAAAATACTCGATTACTTTAGCAACAAGAATAAAGGTTAAGAATCTACAGATAAAAGGGGGAATAATCATGTCAGAAAACCTGAGTTAAGGGAAGTAATTGCATTTGAGCAATTACACTTCGTTTAGCAGTTAAGAGAGAGAAAGTAAATACAGGAGGTTTTGTAATTGAATGGAACATACTGTTAAGGGTAAAAATATTTTTCTCATTCCCTAGGGAAAGGAATTTCCTGTTTGTGGTATCAAGAGGTTTTAAATAGTAAAATGAATACATTATTGAGTAATAAAATGGTGCCTTTGATGGTTTTGCTCCCAAACGGGAGGAAACATCAGATGCAGTCTTCCTTTGGGTTGGTTATGGATTTCATCCATCCATCCTTTTACTACTTCATTACAAACAGGAATTAAGGCAACTTACAAAGATAGGTGAGCTACAAATAAGCATAAATTAGAATAAATAATGAAAATCAAGGTTACTGTGTTCTGAGATCAATGCTTCATGAAGGCCCTAGTCCTTAATCCAGTGATAGGGCTTGAAAGAGAGAGCTGAGTGTGGAGAAAAACATGATTAGCTTTTCTCCTAGGCTTTTTCTTTTGAGTAGAAATTATCTCTGTAAGTTGTGGCAAGTATCTTTGTAGCAGGCATTTCAAAACTGAGATCATTGTCAAGTATGTGTGCAACAGATAGTGGTGTGGTGTCAGGTAGGAAGAGGCCAGTGTGTTTAGAGGCGTGATGTCCAATATGGTCAGTAGTCGCTGGCTCCAGGTGGCGATTCAGCGTTTGCAGTGTGGCTGGTCAGATTTAGGATGTGCTGTCCATGTCAAATACACGGCAGATTTCAAAGGCTTAGTAGAAAGTGGGAGTAAAATATTAATAATTTCTCTTGATTCTGTTGAAGTGATAATATTTTAGCTAGACTAAAATGCCTTTTAAAAGTAAAATCACCTTTTTACTGCTACTAGAGAATTTTCTTTTATTGGCTACTGGAAAATTGAAAGTCATGTATGTGCCTTGCGTTTGTGGCTCATCCATATTTCTTTTGGACAGCCCTCTTCTAGAGCTAGAGATTGCAGGTGTGTGTACATGCATGCGTGCATAGCTCTGTGGTGTTTGGGTGCTGAGCACATTCTTATTACCAGTGTCTCTTGGCATGGTTCATTATAATGCATGCTACTCATGGTGGGGTGGTGGGAGAAAGGGAGGCTATGGGTTTACAAATAAGTTTTCTCCCTGCATGAGTGAAAACTCACTGTTTTGAGTGAAACATCACTGCTTTGGAATTAGCCTTATAGGGGAAGGATTGATATTTGATTATGTAGCTGGAAGAATCTTATGTATTCTTGCTTGAATGCAAGCTTCCCTCTACCTGGAAGACGATGTGTCCATTCTTCTGGGGTTCTGCATGGGGGTTTCAGCTTTTCTGCCTGAGGGAGAAGGAATTTCTGATCCCTCTGTGTTAGTTTTCCAGGGGAATCAATCTGGAAGCCTTCAGCTTTTGGATCATTAAGAAGTTGTCTTCTATTTTAAACTTGGGATTTCACGTTCTGGTATAAATTTAACAAATCATTCCAATAGGCTGTGATGATTCTAGGTGCCCCACTATTAGGATCTCTTCCCTTCTGTGCCCCACATAATCACTGTGTTCTCTCCTACCAGAATTCAGGATATATTAATTAATTATAATTTCATATGGACTCTTACTCTGCTTTGAGAGCTCTTAAAAGTGTTTGCTAGTACCTTCTAGTTACCTAACGCAACTGAATTCCTTGTGTAATTGGTTTGATCATAAATACATATCCACTAAGGCTCATGGAGTGAGGGTTATCCTTAAATTAACCAGTTAGAGAAAGAATCTTCACTAGAGTTAGTCATGAGAAGTGTTAACATTTATAAATTATAATAAAAATTTTATATAAGAATCAGGAACGTGACAGCCCCTGGACAAATGTTGATAAAACATTAAATATAAGTATCTTTCTATCTACAAATTTATGACTCCTTATGTCTTCTGATGTCCCAATATCTTTATTTTAGTTTGGTTCTTAGTGTTTGCACTCCCATTTTCATGACTGACTTGTAAGATCGAAGATGACAAAGTGGATCTACGTGCAGCAAAAGGATTTAGCTCACTTTCTATGTATTCATGTGTCCTTTCTTTGTTCCTTCTTCGCCACTCTCTTTCAGGTCGCTGCCAAGTGGGAGAAAATTAGTTCAGTACTGATAGATGACTTCTTTGGAACTGGAACGGAACAAGTACTGCTACTTTTTAAGGACTCCTTGAATTCGGATTGCCTGAGTTCCTTTGAAATAATAGGCCATGACACCTTAAACTGTTCGGTAGGTTCTGTTTACTTTTTACACATCACTTTAAGAACATTTTAGAAAATGTGAATACTTTAAAGCTTTTGACTTACCTTTAAATATTTGTTTCATACTTTTGACCCACCTTTTAAATATTTTGATTGCATAGTTAAAAATACGTACATTGAATCTTTTAAATAGTATATTGACTCTCCTTTCAACAAATGTTATACAATTGTATACCAAATGTTATACAAACAGTATACCATTACTGTTTTTGGTGTACATTTGAAATACAGTGTATCTGGTATTTGCTCGTGACAGTACTGTAAATTAACTTCATCATTGCTTCTGAAGAGCACATTTTATGCCAATAAAGCATGGTGATATTAGATTTATTAAGGAATAAAATCAAGTGAAAGTGCTTTATTAAAAGAAGTAACAGTTCACAATGTGTTAAGATCTTGAACATAAGAAAACATAATACCCCGAAAGTTTCAGACCTATCTTAAATACCTCTGAGCCTCAGTTTTTTTATTAGTAAAATGACAATAATTCTAATTCTCTCTAGTTAGGACATTTTATAAAAACCTAATAAGCTGATACTTTTTGAGGCAGTATGCAAATGTTCCATGGGTGGTGATACTGGTATTCATTTTTTTCCTAGTTAGGAGAAAATGGTATATATTGTGGCACACTGCTTTTTGGATAAACTTTAATTGTATTTTGTTAATCTTAGGAATTTTCAGTTTATTTCAAAATTTCAGTTTTAATGTGCTGTTTTGTTTACTAGAGTGAAACGTTGGATTGCAATGAAGATGACCTATTTGACAACAAACATGGGAATTGTTATTTGGTGGTCCTACCTCTGGAAAGAAGATTGAAAGTTAGTGTCTGTTTCCTTTTGCTTTTTTTGGATTAGTGCTGTTCTAAATGAAGGAAAGAACATTGAATGAAAGGTCCTTAAAGTATAAGCAATGCAGTGACTGGGGGTAAAAGAAATGGTACAGGTTATCTCCTGCTTTTCAAAAGTTTGCTTTATGCTACTTTGCTTAATGCCATTTTGGTTTACGCCACTTGGCTTTTAAGAAAGACCTCCATTAGCAAAAACTGTTTTTGCTGGCCAAAAGAAATCTGAAGAGGAGTTTTGCTTTTATGAAAAAAGGGGAAAGTGAAAAACAGTGTTCAGCGTTTGTTTTGCAACAAACCATTGCAGCACACATACCAAGCAGCAAGAGCAGTCCTGCCAAGCTCCTTTTCCGGACATTATCTCAGCCTCTCAGCAGCCAGCCACCATGGCTATCACCTGGGTCTGTGAGCACCTGGGCTCTATCTCTGTTTATTTGGTGCATCCCTTACCAAGATGTGTCCTAAGGTAATTGCTTCTTTGCTTTACACCATTTCCTCATGGCGTACAAAAGGTTTCATAGGCATGCTCTGCTTTTGGTTAGTGGGGGAAACCTGTATTTCAAAGGATCTATTTCCTTTTTCGGTCCCTCTGTAAAAGCTATTAAGACATTACTTATAAATATATCGTCTAAAATGATAGTTTTTTGTAGTAAGATTGTGTAAATTTGATTACGACTTATAAACATCTGTCTTTTGGAAAACACGTATTTTGTAGTTTTAGGGTCATTATACCATTACTCTTTTAAAAGCAGTAAATATGATGAATGATGACAGGTTCCAAACATGAATAGTTTACCTTCAAGTTTTCCATACAAAGCTCTCTAGAAAAGATTTTGATATTTTCCCAAGTGTACAAAGGTAC
>SJYQ01020717.1:4612-67610 GCA_006410935.1 Redunca redunca
TATTGCTGAAGCCTGGCTTGGAGAATTTTGAGCATTACTTGACTAGCGTGTGAGATGAGTGCAATTGTGCGATACTTTGAGCATTCTTTGGCATTGCCTTTCTTTGGGACTGGAATGAAAACTGACCTCTTCCAGTCCTGTGGCCACTTCTGAGTTTTCCAAATTTGCTGGCATATTGAGTGCTGCACTTTCACAGTATCATCTTTCAGGATTTGAAAGAGCTCACCTGGAATTCCATCACCTCCACTAGCTTTGTTTGTAGTGATGCTTTCTAAGGCCCACTTGACTTCACATTCCAAGATGTCTGGCTCTAGATGAGTGATCACACCATCGTGATTATCCGGGTTGTGAAGATCTTTTTTGTACAGTTCTTCTGTGTATTCTTGCCACCCCTTCTTAATATCTTCTGCTTCTGTTAGGTCCATACCATTTCTGTCCTTTATCGAGCCCATTTTTGCTGAAATGTTCCCTTGGTATCTCTAATTTTCTTGAAGAGATCTCTAGTCTTTCCGATTCTGTTGATTTCCTCTATTTCTTTGCATTGATTGCTGAGGAAGGCTTTCTTATCTCTCCTGGCTATTCCTTGGAACCCTGCATTCAGATGGGAATATCTTTCCTTTTCTCCTTTGCTTTTCGCTTCTCTTCTTTTCACAGCTATTTGTAAGGCCTCCCCAGCCAGTGATTTTGTTAGTTTGCTCTTATTAGTGGAGCTGGCCTTATTCTGCTCTTGTTGACCTAATCTCTCCAACTATATTTTAGATCCTTGTACACAGGAACCAAGTCATATAATACTTAATAAAATGTCTCTTTCTTTGATTTCTTTTAATAGTTTTAACAGTACAGATTGTTGAATCTGAACATTAGAGGGTAAAGTATTGGTCAAACATTTCTCCATTTTAAATTCTTATGTTATCTCACAATGTTGTGTGTTGTGTGCTAAGTCACTTCAGTTGTGTCCAACTCTTTGTGACCCTATGGATTGTAGCCCACTGGGCTCCTCTGTCCATGGGAGTTTTCAGCTAAGAGTACTAGAGTGGGTTGCCATGACTTTCCCCAGGGGATCTTCCTGACGCAGGGATTGAAGCTCCTTTGGCTCCTACATTAGCAGGTGAATTCTTTTACTGCTGAGCCACCCGGGAAGGGAAAGCTCATTGTTATGTGAAATTTATTCATACACTTTGTTTGACTTAAGGTTTGGAGAGTCTATGTGTTTTTGTTTAGGAAAGATAATCCAAGTCAAAATAATGTTGTGTATTCCTATTAAAAAAACCAACTAGATCCAGCATTATAATGGGGTGGATATAACAGTTGCTGTGAATTAAGCACATGCTCTGTGTCAAGTGTTGTGCTTGGAGTTTTAAGTTTTTGTTTTCATTTAATTGATGTAGTAGTTTTATAAGGTAGAGACTGTTAAAGAGGAGAAAAATAGTTGAGGTATGCTGAGTGCCATGTCAGAGTTCACACAGCAGAGGAGTAATAGAACCTGCTGGCACTTAATCTGTGACTCAAAGTCCATGTGTTCCCAACCCAAGAATAGATTGATTACCAACTTTCCCCGCCTGCACCATGTGACTTGCGGGATCTTTCCCCAACCAGGGACTCAATCTGGGTCAAGGCAGTGAAAGCCTAGAATCCTAACTGCTAGGCCACTGGGAAGTCCAGATAAGCAACTTTTTGATGATTGGTATAACCATAGTTGATCTCTTATAACATGTATATTTTGCCCAATGTGATATTGTCAAAGCAGGTGAAATGATATAAAACAGCAAATCACCAGTCACATAGATTGTATTCAATATTGTAATCTACAATGCAGGGGTGGAGGAACTTTCTTTGGGCCATGGAATTAAGAATGGGGATTTATTTATATATTCATTTATTAATATTTTGCCATAATTATACTGTTTTATACATCTACACTTTACTCCTAAATGCTTTGGCATAAACCCAATAACATAATATTTGTAAATTAACAATATTTTGTTAATATTGAAATTAACAATAATTTCATAATATCACTTAACTTTTCCTCTTATTCAGATTCCTTCAATTGTCACAAGAATGTCTTTTAAAATACCAGGATCTAATCAAATTTCACATTTTTTCCTTTGCTGCTGTTTTATCTTTGACAAGTATCTTTTAGGAATTTTGCAAACGACTTAGAAGTACTTTTAAAGAACTGGATCTGGGAATTTGTTTTGTTACCCTCTTTTTACTATAACTTTTAAAAATTGAATTGTTTAATTGTCTACTTTATTACTGTTATTTTTTCCCTTTTTAAATTGACTTATAATATTACATTAGTTTCAGGTATAAATATAGTGGGTCAATATTTTTATACATTACAAAATGATCACAATAAGTCTAGTTATCACCCATCACCATAGAAAGTCATTACAATATTATTGGCTATATTCCCTATGCTGTATATTACATCTCCATAACTTACTTATTTTATAACTGGTAGTTTGTACTTCTTAATCTCCCTCATCTATCTCACTACCCCCTCTACCCACCTTCCCTCTGGTAACTACTAGTTTGTTCTCTGTATCTATGAGTAAGTTTCTCTTTTGAATGTTTGTTTGTTCTTAGATTTCACATATAAGTAAAATCATATGGTATTGGTCTTTCCCTGTTTCACTAATTTTACTTAGCACAATACCTGCTTTATCTATCCACGTTGTTGTAAAAGCCAAGATTTCATTTTTTATGGGTGAGTAATATTCCATTGTTTATAAATACCACATCTTCTTTATTCATTCATCTATCTATAGACACATAGGTTGCTTCCATATCTTGGCTATTGTAAATAATGTTGCAATGAATATTGGCGTGCATGTTTTTTGTAATAAGTGCTTTTTTCTTTGGGTAAATTTACAGAAGTGAAATTGTTGAGTCATATGGCAGTTTCTATTAATTTTTTGAGGAACTGCCATATTGTTTTCCATCGTGGTTGTACCAGTTTACCTTCCCACCAACAGTGCCTGAGTTTTCTTTTCACTTCATTCATGCAACTCTTGTTGTTTGTTGCCCTTTTGCTGATAGCCATTCTGACGGGTATGAGGTGGCACCTCATTGTGATTTTGATTTGTGTTTCCCTGATTATTAGTGATGCTGAGCATCTTCTCATAGGCCTGTTGCCCATCTCTGCCTTCTTTGGACAACATGTGTTCAGGTCCCCTGCCTATTTTCCAATCAAGTTTTTGTTGTTAATACCTTCTAGTATAGTTTTTAATTTTCAGTTATTGTATTCTTCAGCTTTGTTTGAATCTTTCTATTTGCTACCTCTTTGGTGAACTTCTCACACTGTTTATTCTTTTCTTGTGTTCATTGAATTACCCTAAAGTCTTTATCAGATAAATGGATTGTTTCTCTCCACTCAGTTCTTCTTTTGGGGTTTGTCCTTTTCCTTTGTTTGTTTCATATTTCTGTCTCCTCATCTTGCCTAATTCTCTGGGTTTTTTCTATGTAGTGAGTAGGCCGGTTATGGTTCCTGGTCTTGGAGAAGCGGCCTTGTGTAGGAGATGTTCTGTTTTCTTATTTTTCCATCTCTTTCCCTTGTGCTTGTTGGTCTTCTCAATGCTTCTTGGCCTGTGTTGGTGAGCTCTTAGCCCATCAGCACTCTCTCTTTCCCTTTTGTAACTAGAACTATATATTATAGGGGTAACCCCATATGGGCTGCATGCACCCTTCTGTTGCGGCACAAATACTGTGGGCAGCCGACTCCATTGACTCCCCTGACTCCACGGGCTGCCAGGCCCTACCTGGTGTGGAAGCTGCTGGCCTGCTGTGGGGGGAGGCTGGGCCCCAGCATGACTTACGCTCGTGTTTTTCAATTAATACAAGCTTTGAGGGTAGGCATTGCTTTCTCTCTCTAAAAGCAGAATGTTTGCCTGCATGCATCAGCCCTTGTTTGCACAAGTTTTCTGTCTTTTGATTTCTTCTCATGTTGTTTTCTCTCGAGTACAGAAGGCTTTTTGAAGTTTTTACTGAAGGGCACAGCAGCAGCACCTTAGATTGTGCAGTTACAGATAAAAGCTTACATCTCAGGACTGAAGGTGAAACCAGGATACAACCTTTTCCCTTTGCTCAGACAAGTTTGAATATGAAGTGTGACTAAAATAATGATCCCGTCCTCAGAACAGGGCTGGAAGACATTCAAGCAGTTCCTCTTTGGAGATAGCCTTCCGTACCCATCCACGAGCCTCAAAGGAGAATGTCTTGTAGCTACTTTATGGGCATGGGATTCTCTCCTTTGGCCTCTTTGTTTTCTTGTTTTCAGTCCCTTTCCCTTGCATTTGTTGGCCTTCTTCTCAATGCTGCTTGTGCCTGTGCTGATAAGCTCTTAGCCCAAGGACTGTGGAGCTCAAAATGAAACCAGTGAAAGTGAGGGCACCTCTTCCCAGAAATACTGTAAGAAATTCATGTCTGCTCTCTGCCTGCAGTTGGAAACTGTCAGTTCAAAGGTCTGTCCTTTGTGACCTTGATCTCTTTTATCAAGCAATTATCCATCTCAGGAAACCAAATTATTTTGATAGGCTTGTTCTGAGGAAACAAACCCATTTTGGATCCTAGTGACCTTCACTTTAAAAAAAAAATTTTTTTATTTATTTGGCCATGTCAGGCCTTAGTTGTGGCATGCGAGATCTTTGTCCTTTGGTGTGGCCTGTGGGATCTTTAGCTGAGGCATGTAAACTCTTAATTGCGGCACGTGGGATCTAGTTCCCTGACCAGGGATTGAACCCAGGCCCCCTGCATTGGGAGCACAGAGTCTTAGCCACTGGCCCACCAGGGAATGCCCCCTAGTGACCTTCATTTTCCCTAATGTTTCCTGAATGTCTGTCAAGATCAGTGTCTGAACTTCCGTCAGGCTCTCTGGTCTGTAGTTTCTGAATGTTTTTCCCATGTAACAGTTAAAAAGTTGGAAAAAAAAAAAAAGTTTAATGTGCACACACAGATTATAATAAGAAACCCATATTAATAAGAAACTAATAAGGCTGTCATCATAAATTTGTTGTAATAGAGTTTCTCAAGTATGAGCTGAGTACTTGGAAAAAATAATAGGGATTATAAAGAAATTTTTAATGAAATAACCAATAGTGGGTTGAAATACCTTTAATCAGACTTTGGTGAATAGATTTAAAAAGACTTTCAGAATCTTAAATAGCTCTAGAAAGAACCTTATTCTCCAAAGCATACTGTAGGTACTATCCAAGACAAGAACAATCAAAGGCAAATGTGATATTTGAGCATGATATGATGTGGGTATATTGAAAGAGCAGGCCAGAGTAATGCTGTTAAATAGAAATATAATATGAAACAGGTAAAATTAATCTTAGTATATTTTATTTAACCTTACATACCCACAATATTTTCATTTCGACATGTAGTTGATATAAAAAATATTAATGAGAGATTTTACATTTCCCTTTTTGTACTTAATCTTCAAAGTCTAGTATGTGTCTTATACTCACAATACATCTCAATTTGGACTAACCACATGTCATGGGCTTATGAGCCACATGTTGCTAGTGGCTGTTGAATTGGACTGCACAGATTGAGAAGGAAACATCCTGGGGAGAGAAGCATTCTCAAGTGAAAGAATAAGGAATAAAAAGAGTATTTTAGCCTGACAGGAGACAGGAAAGCTCAAAAGGAAGTTCGTTTAAAGAACAAACATCTTAATTCTGGATGCGCTCGTCTAGGAGACGAGAATTAGCTTGACAGCTGAGAGCACATGTGAGGCGAGTTCTGTGGAGTTTCTGGAACTGGGGAGCCTGGGGGGTTATTGTCATTGGCAGGCAGGGGGCTGCAGTTTAAGTCTGAAATAGATGAAGACAGGGAAGCTGTGGTGGTATAGCTAAGACCAGTAGATTTCTGCGTTTGGAAATCATGGAAACAGAGAAATCACTGGGACTGGAGGTAGGTGGAACTGACAAGGAAAGATTTAGGCATCTCACACTGGAGCTAACAGTATGGGCTCTGGCTGCCTGTGTCTGTTCCTAGCTCTGTCATGGACCAGCTGGGTGACTGTGGTCAGCTTCTGAACCTCTCTGAGCTCCAGTTACCTTTGAATGCTCTTCCCCATATGCTCAAGCTCATTCCTTTACTTTTTCTGGGCCTTGCTCACTTGCCAGCTATAACTACCTCACATATAACAGTAACTTCCCTTCCCATTGTTAATCATCCTCCCCATACACTGCTTCATTTTTCTCAATAGCACTTAATACCACCTAATATACGTTTTCATTTAATGTTTTCTTCCCCTTTCCCCACCCCCAATCCCCACCAATAATNCCCCACCCCCAACCCCCACCAATAATGTAAACTCCAGGAGAGCAGGATTCTGGCTGATTTGTTCAGTGTTGTATCCTAAATGCTTAGTACAGTACCTGGGATATAGGATGAACTCGATAAATATTTGGTGAGTGAATAAATGAAGACTAAGGCCTACCTTGCAGAGTTAAGTTGAGGATTTAATGAACCTATCCACCTACCTATCTATTCACACATCTATCTATGTCTTGGAACAAGTACCTGGCACATAGTGAGCCTTCAGTAAAAGTGCTGATGTTGTTGCTATTGTTAAATATTATTATTGAGACTGAGCTGGTCTAGGGCTCATTTGGATGATCTGTTGTTAATATCTAGGGCTCATTCAGTTTGAATTTATTAAGAGCTAGGCTAGAGAAATGAGCTGCACTAAACTTCCTCGGATGAAGAGACTATGCTCTTCTTTTGATTATCTTTGTATCTGAAACTGTGATGCTGGAGAAGACTCTTGAGAGTCCCTTGGACACCAAGGAGATCAAGCCAGTCAATCCTAAAGGAAATCAATCCCGAATATTCATTGGAAGGACTGATACTGAAGCTCCAATACTTCGGCCACCTGATGCGAAGAGCCAACTCATTGGAAAAGACCCTGATGCTGGGAGAGGTTGAGGGCAGGAGAAGGGGGTGACAGAGAAGGAGATGGCTGGATGGCATCACTGACTCAATGGATATAAGTTTGAGCAAACTCTGGGAGATAGTGAAGGACAGGGAAGCCTGGCATGTGCAGTCCATGGGGTCCCGAACAGTTGGACAAAACTTAGCAACTGAACAACAACAGATTTGTATCCAGTGAGCATATTTCCTATGCCAGAACTGGGGCATGGGGCTGATGAAGAGAATTTTTGTGGACTTGATAGGGCAGATTATTCGGTATCACAGTGACCAAGACATTTGAGGAGGGTGGCCACTCTCTGTACTGCGAGCATGTGTGCTCATGTCTCCAGAGACTTAGTTTCCCAGCTGCCACTGTTGACTACCCCTAGTGGGTGTCAGTTGAAAGTGTGCTGTGATGCTGAAATGAGAGGAACAAGGTCGTGGCCACAAGCTCTTGTCTGCTGGAGAAGTCCAGCTGCTCACTCGGGTACAAAAATGCCCAGGCCCCTCCTTAGCTCCTGGCTTGAATGAATCTTTAACTGAATTGTCGTTATGATGTCATACGCACAGGGGGAAATACCAAGATTTATATGTTTGGGTACTGAAACTTTCAGGGGATTTTTTTTTCTACTCATCAAATGAATTTTTGTTTTAACTGCTAAAATCTGCAGCCATGTGGAACCTTGAAAAAATTTTAGGAAGAGAAGGAAGTATTTTAAAATCATATTGTTCGTTTCTAAGAAAAAACTCCAGAAAAACACCTTTCTTCAAAATCCAGATTTGTTAGCTTGTGTTTAAATAGTGGAAGTGAAAAAACTGCCTGTCCTCAAACCTCAGACAAGGTGTTAACATTGATTAAGGGCTGATGTCCTGAGTGGGTATGCTTATCTGGTGCAATGCCCTGAAGCCCACAACATGTAGTAGGTGAAACCTAGCTAAACTTGAAGGGGATGGGAGTGGGGAGCTGACAGACCCTCCAGTCTTGCTTTGGTGCTGGAGGCAGACAGTGAGGAGGAAAGGGGTCTCTTCTGACTGCATATGAGCGGTCCCAGGCCATTTATCCCACAGCTTCAGTTAACCATCTCCACCTCTTCTTGCTGAGTCTTGATTCTTCAGCCAGTTTCCACAATGATATCAGTTCAGTTGCTCAGTCGTGTCCAACTCTTTGTGACCCCATGGACTGCCAACACACCAGGCTTCCCTGTCCATCCCCAACTCCCAGAGCTTGCTCAAACTCATGTTGATTGAGTCAGTGATGAGATCCAACCATCTCATCCTCTGTTGTCCCCCCCACCCCCACCTTCAATCCTTCTCAGCACCAGGGTCTTGATATCCACAATGATATGGGGTCTTGCAAAAATCTCAGGATTTGGGGTGACTATTAAATTTTGTGATTCTGTCAGGAAGCCCTACGTTTTGTATTACATTAAAGTTATATTTAAATCAGTTTAGTTAATTTACTCAAAAAATATTTATATATTGAATGTCATTCATGTGCTGGGCAATGGGGATACGATAGAGAATGACCTTGTCTTTGGGGCTGACCTGACTCAGCCCTCCACTCAGATTGGAATTAGTTGCCAACTAATTCCGTAAAATTTGACGTTCCATAAAATTTGATTTTTATGTTTACATAAAATTTGAGCATCAACATTTCTTGGAAACTGAGGAAATCTGGCAGTTTCCACGTGCCACACGGGGAGGAGCTGAGGAGCCCTCTCTCGATGAGCCAGACCTGCTGGGACTGTTGTCTCCACCTCTCCCTTTTGTATCACACCTGGCTCATCCATGGCTTCTCGGCTGAATTGCTGGTCTGTTTCAGGGTTTCATTTGCCAGTTCTCAAAGGCTTCTCGGTGGCTGCTATGATTTTGTGTCCTTATGACTTCTTTGTTTTCTCCTTGTTTTCTCCCTGCACGCCCCCTTTAGCTTTTCTTCCTTCCTGCATTTGACTCTCTCTCTCTTGTCCCCTTTCCCTCCTTACTTTTTTCACATGTCACATATTCCTTGTTACCATATGTGAGAAGTACAGACTCTTAGACCTTCCTTTCAACTTAGTTTCCCTTGGTCTTTAATTATGAAGCCCTGTCTTATTTCTCATTGACTATCTAAATTTTTTTTTTTTTAAAGCAACAGCATTATGAAACTTGGGTTTGAATTTGGGTTCCCATGTAACATTTTGGAGATCTGGGCTCATTGATATCTTGCTCAAGCACACCTTCTCAATTTCCTCATGTATATGAGGATGGGTGTGGAACAGGGCATGGTTCTCTGAGGATCTGTCCAGCCCTGACATTCAGTGATTTGGGGACCCCTGAGTTTGTGCCTTACCTGTAGGCTTTAGAGATGTGCTTGACTTCCAACTAGAATGGTTTGACTTTCTCATTCCTGACAACTGCTGTTCCAATACATTCTAGAAATTGCATCCTGAGATACCCTGTATCATGGCACTGTCTTTAATAACCTTATACCATATTGCAAGCCAATTATGAAGGGGTTTCCTAGATAGCTCAGTGATAAAGAATCTGCCTGCCAAAGCAGGACACTCAAGAGATGCAGGTTCAGTCCCTGGGTTGGGAATATACCCTAGAAAAGGAAATGGCAACCCACTCCAGCATTCTTGCCTGGGAAATCCCATGGACAGAAGAGCCTGGGAACCTGCAGTTCATGGGGTCGCAAAGAGTTGGACATGACTAACTGAGCACACACATACGGGCCAGGTAAGAAGCAGCGGTGAAGAGTCAGCCTGAGTTCAAGTGCAGTGTCACTACCTAACTAGTCATTAATCTTTGTGTGCCTGTCTGCAAAACAGGGTTAAAACATATCCAGCTTTGCTTCATCCAGCCTGGCATTTCACATGATGTACTCTGCCTAGAAGTTATAAGCAGAGTGACAATATACAGCCCTGATGTACTCCTTTCCCAATTTGAAACTAGTCCATTGTTCCATGTCCTATTCTAACTGTTGCTTCTTGACCTACATACAAGTTTCTCAGGAGGCAAGTAAAGTGGTCTGGTATTCTTATCTCTTTAAGAATTTTCCACGGTTTGTTGTGATCCATGCAGTCAAAGGCTTTTAAAAACAATACCTGCTTAATATTGTTTTTAAGAGGATTCTCTGAATACATATTTGTAGAGCTCTTCCAACTGCCCAGCAGATAGTAAGTGCTATAGAAGTGTTTGATTAAATAAACTAAAAATAGCAGTCAACCTGAATCTCAGGACTTAAGTAAAAATGAGCAGAGGATTTTGTGGCTGGGAGTTGAGGCGGGTGGGGAGGCCCATTTCATTAACCCAATAGTTAATGGTGACTATATTTTCTAAATAAAAAATCATGTCACTTTGTCTGAAAATATTTGAGTTCCACTTTGGACTTCTAGCCCTGTGAGAACTACCAAACTGGGTGTAATGATGATACTTTGTAAGACTACAAGAGTCTTTGCAATTGGAAATTACCAGTCTACATATTGGTACTAGGTACGTTCATATCATACAAAGAAAAGATCATTCAATATTCTTGAAAACAAATAAATCTCCAATAGTTAAAAAAAAATCTGTCTAGTATAGAATATCTCTTTAAGCAATCACTGATACATATTTCCCCTCCCTCTATCTCTCTCTACTTTGCAACAGCAAGAAGGCACTCTATGCCCAGTTCTCACACAGTCTCACGGTGAATCATTGAAAGAAAAAGAAAGAAAACCCTGTTGAAAGCCTACTTCGTTTCAGCCATTGTGTAGACTCTCAGTCTTACTTATTTTATTATTATTATTTTTTCTCTCAGTCTTATTCAGACCTCAAAGCAATCTTTTCTGGGAGCCATTATGATTTTCATTTTAGGCTGAGGAAATCTAGCATGGCAAGAACTTTTAAGTATTTATCCTGGGTCCATCTGGCTTGAAGTTGGGGCCCTTTTCATTCTGCCCTCTGGCATAGTAAGATAAGCATCCCAGTGGTCCCTTTTCTAACCACTCACTGTTATCAGCAAAGTAACCAACTCACTGCTGATTCCTTTCCTTAGCTGATGTTTGCTCATTCATTCATTTGTTCACAGTGTGTTACCTTGAGGAAAAACTCATTCTCCTTTCTCCTGTTCTTTTTCATTGGAAATGATTGTATTAGTAACTTACTTTAGGATCAGTCTTGGAGGTGCAACAGAAAAGACTTTACTATAGGAAGGAAAGGGTAGACTAGCCTCTGCAAATGTGATGATTCCCAAATCTGTACCTTCCCCTGTGAGCCCCAGACCTGTGGACCCAGGACAGCTCCATGTGGATGCCTTATCAGTTGCTTCTGCTTAGCATCCATCAGTCAGTTGATGGCTGGGTACGGGAGAGGAGCGATGATGAAGCAGGTTGAGGAAGCAGTGCCTCCAAGAAGGCAGGCCCCGAGTCAGGAAGGTGCTTGGCGTGTGGGAGGAAATAAAGGCAGTTCGGAATGGCTGGAAGGAAGAGAGCAAGAGGGGAACGGGCGGGGAATGAGGCTAGAGAGGCAGACAGGGGTCAGATCACAGTGTCTGGCCCCTGTGAGTGAGTGAGGGGCTGGGCCAGGTCAGGTCTGTTCTGGTCCCTGCCTCCTCATCCGTGATACAGAACTAGCAACACGACTGCACAGGAATGCAGAGAGGATTAAAAAGGGACGCAAGAGTACGTGAACATGTAACGGCAGATGGTAAGCACTCAGTACCATTTTCTTTCATTTTTCTTAATTCCCTGTAATTGCACCTGTGAAATGGGGGTGATTTAATCATGGGGATTTCTTTCAACTCAAAATGACTGTGATTTTTTCCTCAACTGGTCTCCCCATTTTCCACCATTAGCTCCATTTCTGACTTTTCTTTTTCCTGTGCTCAAGCCCAGGAAACACCCCCCTGCCTCATGCCCCCTGCCCTGCCCCTGAAAAGACAGAAGCCAGCATTGTGCAGCCAGGAAGAAGCGATTGAACTCAAACCTCTTCTCTTCCTCCACCACCCTGCTCACTCTCATCCATTTATTCATTTACAAGACATTTCCAGCCTCCGCTGTTGTGTGTGGATAGACTCTCACACCTCAAATCTTACTCCTGTTCATGCCTTTTCACGGGCTCTGGTTGTGTGGGAGAAATAGTGCTTGACCAAGAAAGCCCACAATTGGTCTATTTAATATTTTTTTATTTTTCTTGTACTCTTTCAGTTATCCTGACTGCGCCTCCAAAAATTTCTGTCAGTGAAGTTTTAATTTGTCTTGAATGTCTTTCCCTTAACAGCTGCTTTTCTCTCTTAAGAAAGTCAAGTGTGGAGCAAGATGTTTTTAAGCCCATTTTGGGGTATCAAGAATATCCCAGTCTAGTAGTGATAGTCAATGTTTGCCAACTGGATTGATGTGGAGGAGGCGGGAGCCTCTGATCTGAAGCATGAGTCAATTTCTTTGCTGTAAATACTCCCACTGTGGTGGATTTCAAGCTATCAACCAGACTTCACTGAATGGAGTCCTGCAGGGATGCCTACAGTTGGCTCCGACATGCCATTGCGCTCAGTCCTTGAGACCTTAAACTTCATCATATCCCCCAACTTTCTTCTTAGTCATTCTGATTTCATTTAGTGGTCAGCCAAGAAAGAGGCCTGACAGTCACTGTTAACCCCTCTTATCCAATCACTAAACCCTGTTCATTTCCCTCTCAAATGTCAAGTCTGTCCACTTGTCCATTCCTGCTGCCAGCAGCCTAGTCTGGTCTCCTGATCCTCCATTCTTTCATTGTTACCACCCTGACCTATTTTCTGGCTTCTCTGCCTCCACACTTGCTCACCAACCAGCATCTACCCTGCAGACAAAGTCAGCCTGCTGAAATTTAAATTATATCATGCCAGTCTTCTGTTTAAAACCTTTCCGTGACTTTCCCTTGCAGTTACAATAAATTCCTAATCCTGAGCTTATCTTGCCTGACTCCACCCAGCCCCTCACTCCCAGACTCTGTGATCTGGCCCCTGGCTGCCTCTCCAGCCTCATTGCCCACCCATTCTCCCGCCTTGCTCTCTTCCAGCCATTTGGAACTGCTTTTATTTCCTCCAACATGCCAAGCATTCCTGACTCGTGCCCTGTCTGATCCTGTCTGCTGGATCATCTCTCCTACCCCTCCTCTTATCTCGCTGACCCCTCTTATCTTCCAGTGCTTTGTTATCCTGTGTCAGGTCAGCAGGATCTCCTAGGAAAGGCCCTTGACTGGGTGGTTCTCCTTGCCTGCTCAGTGTCTTCTCCCTTGAGAGCCTGGAGCGATACCTGTCTTGTTTGCCACTCTTTTCCCAGCATGGCCCACAGTACCTGGCATGGAGTTAGTGTGAAAGTGAAAGTTGCTCAGTCGTGTCCAACTTTTTGTGACCCTGTGGACTACACATTCCATGGAATTCTCCAGGCCAGAATACTGGAGTGGGTAGCCTTTCCCTTCTCCGAGGATCTTCCCAGCCTAGGAACTGAACCCAGGTCTTCTGCATTGCAGGTGGCTTCTTTACCAGTTGAACCACCTATGGTGCTCCAGAATTGTTGAATCTATTTCTTGGATTTGGGCAGACCCCAGTTCCCTATTTTTTTTTCAAATTTATTTAATTTATTTATTTTACTTCTGCTTATGCTGGGCTTTCATGGCTGGGCACCAGCTTTCTCTAGTGTGGTGTGCAGGAGTACTCTTCGTTGCAGTGCACAGGCTCATTGTGGTGACTTCTCTTGCTGTGGTGCACAGGCTCTAGGCAAATGGGCTTAGTAGTGGCCTCGCGAGGGCTTAGCTGCCCTGCACCAAGTAGGAATCTTCTCGGACCAGAGATTGAACCTGTGTCCCTTTGCATTGCTGGGTGGATTCTCACCCACTGGACCACCAAGGAAGGGCCCCCCACCCCATTTCCCATTAAAGAATAAACTCTACAGGGTTAAGCATGTTCTACTTCCTGTACTTTTTATCAGCAGTTTATCAGCTTCGTACAAAAAGTAGCTAATGAATAATTTTTACCACTAAACTTAATCATTTTCCCTTGAAAAAGGCATCTTGGAAGATAGTTTCCTATTTTTGATCAAGCCATATTATTTTTCCTAATCAATTTCTTTTTTTTTTCTCTAGATTTCATCAGCTGTTCTCACCAACAAATTTATGGAGCTATGAATGGGAATGTAACCTTTCACGTTTCAAAGTCTCAACCGTT
This sequence comes from Redunca redunca, assembly GCA_006410935.1. Classification (NCBI taxonomy): domain Eukaryota; kingdom Metazoa; phylum Chordata; class Mammalia; order Artiodactyla; family Bovidae; genus Redunca; species Redunca redunca. The sequence continues at coordinate 18,702 of SJYQ01020717.1, forward strand.
TACAGAGATTATATGGAAGAAGGGGAAGGATAAAGTTGTAGAATGGGATCAAAAATCTGGACTCGAAGCTTTTAAGTCTTTTAAAAATAGAGTTCATTTAGACATTGTGTCAGGTAACCTCACCATCACCGGGTTAACAAAACCAGATGAAGGTGTGTATGAAATTGGACCCCCAAGTATTGAAAAGAGCTCCAAGTTCAACCTCAGCGTGATTGGTGAGTATCCATAAATTTGTTTGTTCAAATAGCAAATTTCCAAGTATTTTAAGAGGCTAATAGTAACCAATGGTTTATGGGAAATAAAACAATGAGTTATATCCCGTGTTGTCAGGGCTTTTCTCTCTTTCTGGTGCCCAGGAGCCACGTTCAGCTCCCTGTCATCCTCTCAGTGCAGAGAGGATGTGACTGAGGTCGAGAGAACAGCACAAGCTGGCCATGGCAGCAGTGGGGAATGTTCTGGAAAAGGGTGTAGTGGCAACATGAACTCAGAACTCTTTGAACACCTGTGAATTGGAGTTCCTGCTTCCTCCTGCACCCCACACATGTGGGATTTTATTTTCCCTCCTCTTATCACTTTAAACTGGAACTGGGGCTAGGATTCAGGTTCCTCTGTGCTTCTCACGAATGCTTCCTGGTTATTCTCTTTCCCTCATCTCTAAAGCACTTGCCTTGTTAACAGGCTTCCAGAGGCTGATGGCTACACCCACATGTTTTGTTTTTTTCCTCCAGTTTTATTGAGAAATAATTGACATTCATCACTGTACGAGTTTAAGGCATACAGCATGGTGGTTTGATTTACATGCATTGTGAAATGATTATCACAGTGGGTTCAGCTAACATTCATCTTCCCTTGCTGTTCTCAAATGTCCTAGTAAGGCTTTGTCTCATAGCTGCCTTTTCTGTGCTGCAGCATAGCACAGCTCAACCCATTCCCATCTCTCCCCTCGGGTGCACCACAGTTTCCACTCATCTTATCCGAGGTGTGATTATAGCTCTAGGCCTACTTCCTCTAGGTTAAAGGCTGTCTTAGGAAGATCCAGCCGGTGACAAAGTATGTAAGATGGTTTCCAGGGGGTGAAGTAGAGACAAGAGTGCAATATAACAGTTCAGGTCTGAGCTCCCTACCTCCTGTTTGTGGTGGTCTCAGTGGAACAGGATATGATGACTAACTGGATGAACAGCTGTCACTCACCGGTTCAACTACTGAGTGTTGGCGACATTGGAAGGAAGACAGAATTTCTCTCTTGGTCACCGTTGTAACTTCAGAGCCTAGCAAAGGACTTAAATAGGTAATAGGCACTCAACAGATATGGAAGCAATTGATCTGGATGGTGGGATGTACAACTGATAGAAATGGGTGCCCTCAGACTGGGTGACTGGTTTGTCCAGGAAAGCCTGTTAAGGTGTGCAGGCTTCCCATTAGAACCAGTTGATGCCATGAGAATCTTTAAAACCTGCAAGTTGGGGATCTGGCAGTTTAGAGGGGAAACAAATGAAAAGATTGGCTCAGAATTTAAATTAGAATTGAGTGCTTCTTAAGAGCCCCTTTATAGAGTTTATAAACCTGAGTTCACAACAATTTCTCTTTTTGAAACTTCATGAAATGTTTAAAAATATAATTTAAAAGTAATTAAAATTTTAAAATTGCCTGCTAACTCAACAATGGTGCTTGATTCTGATAATTAAGCCAAGTGGACAGTTCTTAGGAAGCTCAGCAAAGGCCTGGGGAGGCTCAAGATGCAGGGCATGTGAGTTTCAATCAGGAAGCAGTGAGTAATATTGGCATCAACTGGTTCTAATGGGATGCCTGCACACCTTAACAAGCTTCACTTATCTAAAAGGAGTTCATAATCTCCTGGACAAACCAGTCACCCAGTCTGAGGGCACCCATTTCTATCAATTGTATATCCCACCATCCAGATCAATTGCTTCCATATTAAACGTGTCAACTTCAAGTTCTGGTTTGGGAATCTGGGTTTTAGCCTGTGGTAGTCAAGAGCCTGGGAAAGGAATTGGCAGCCCACTCCAGTATTCTTGCCTGGAGAATTTTGTGGACAGGGGAGCCTGGCGGGCTGCTGTCCGTGGGATCGCACAGAGTCAGACACAACTGAAGCGACTTAGCATGTGTACATGCATTGGAGAAGGAAATGGCAACCCACTCCAATATTCTTGCCTGGAGAATCCCAGGGATGGAAGAGCCTGGTGGGCTGCCATCTATGGGGTCGCACAAAGTCGGACACGACTGAAGTGACTTAGCAGCAGCAGCAGTCAAGAGCCATTGTGTCTCATACTGAAGCAGAGAAGTGCCTTAATGAAATGTATTTTTGGAAGGTTAATCAGATGATAGCAACTTATGGTGGATTAGGAAGAGGAGACCCCAGGTTGGAAGCTATCATGATCATCCTGGTAGACAGAGGTGTTGGTAGCAGATGTTTGGAAAGGAAAGAACCAGAAGGTATTTCCAAGTTAGAGTTAATAAAATTTAGATTTTGGTTATAAAAATATACATTTGAATGTCAAAATGATTAGTCACACTTTATTATTTTTTTTTTTTTAGAAATGAGGAAGTCATACTTCCATGAGGGTTTGTTAAGACTAAAATAATAAGACTCAGTAGCCTTCCGGAGACACCAGAACCTTTCAGAAAAGCTATTTTAGACAGGGGGGTTTCCTGGTACCTCCTGAGTTCAGGGCATCTTTGTGCTTTTCTAGAGGTGAACATCTGGCTTTCCTCCTTCCTTCAAAGTCCCCTTAAAATTGCCACCATCAACATTTCATAGTTCTTCCCCATCCTCTACAAGCTTTATTGCATGGGGGCTGGTAATGTTCATATAAATAGGATTAACTGCTCTGTCCTTAACAAGTCTGGACTGGTATATGACTTTTTATTAAGGGGTATGTATGAAAATATAGAAATGTCACCAGATATGTGTAAGAAATTCTCATTTCTTACAGAATAGTGGGTTCTTAATTCATAACTATATCAATTAACTAAGTTGTCCTATGGATGAAGTAGGCACATTTCTTGCTGGTTGTATAAGGGACAGATGTAACTAATGTTTGTTAGATTGTAGCTGTGGTAAGTCCTGTGGGCATCGAGACATTGGCTGGGTGTAGTCACTCACTCAGTCGTGTCTGACTCTTTGTGACCTCATGGACTATAGCCCACCAGGCTTCTCTGTCCTTGGGCTTCTCCAGGCAAGAATACTGGAATGGGTTGCCATTTTCTCCACCAGAGGATCTTCCCCACCCAGGGACTGAACCCACATCTCATGTCCCCTGCATTGGCAGGAGGGTTCTTTACCACTAGTGCCACCTGGAAAGACCCAACGTTGGCTGAACCAGATCGGAAACTAGAATTTGTAACAGAACATGGTGAACTTTTCATCTTCCGAAGTAAAACTCTGTGCCCATTAAACACTAATTGCCCCCTCCCTCCTGTCTCCCTGTTCCCTGGTAACCATCATTCCATTTAAAAACCTCCTATAAGTGGAATTGTACAAGATTTGTTTTTTCATGACTGGCATATTTCACTTAGCATAATGCCTTCAACACTCATCCCTGTGGTAGCATGTGTCTGAATTTCTTTTCTTTTAAGGCTGACTGCAAATGTGATTTTGAATGATCATGGTTAGGATGGTCTGTGGTTTTCCAGTAGACCATGGGATTCTGAAGTGATTATTAGAAGAGGCTCCAGGTTGACTCCTTGAGCACTGGGTTCAGCCGTCATTTCTGCTCAGGACCTGTTCTTGGCCAAATCGTGAAGCATGGCTTCTGGGCCTTCCCAGCGTCCCCTCACCTTCCTTATCCCTTTGCCCTTGAATGCACGCTTTACTGATGCCTGTTTCTGCCACGACTCACCATGTGTCACCCTGCTTACTGATAGCAGGTACTCTGCAGTGAATACACACTCGTGTGGTGTGTGTCTGTGTACGAGTTCTTTTAATGAAAGAACAAACCTTAAGACAGCATGTAATGAATAATATGAGCTAGATTAAACCTAAAACTTGAAGAAGCCCCCAAGCAGAAAGGAAAGTCATGTATAACTCGGGTCTAACAAGACAGGCTGGGTGTTTTATTTAACTGAGACAGAAATAGAAGGAGAAGATGAGGGCAAGATGAGTTGTACATATTTATTTTTTAGATTATTAGTTGGAGCTTGAGTTCCTTTGTCTTAGAAGATACTTTAAGTGACAGTATAGTATCGCATTATCTTGATGGACTTGACTTTGCTTTTTAGTATTTCCAAGGTATTGAAATTTTTTTATCCACATGCAACTTGTAAGGTATTGAAATTTTATTATCCAAATGTGTCCATGACCAATTTTTGTATATTTGATATAATTTTTACATTTTTTCTCAAATCTCTTATGATTGGTTTTAGGTGGAAAGGAGAGATGCAAGAAGGTGTATGAATTAATAAAGAAGCCAGTGATTGATACGGTCAGCTGATTAGCTTTGAGGCTTTAGAGAGAAATGATGGTGCATCATGATTTGTGTCTTACTCATCCTCAAAGGCCCACCTGCCTTTGCCAGTAGCGGGTGTTTCCAGAAGAAACCTGGGGATGATGCCTCTAGACTGGCAGGCATGTGACACGTGCCACACCCTCCTCTACCTCTGAGTGGGACCAGCCCATAATACAGCTCCTCAGAACCTTGAGCAAACTCATTTGAGTCAGATGTCTTGGAATTCAGCCTTTTTCAGATTTTAGAAAGGTGATGTAAATGATCTCTGTGTGTGTGAGGAAGCACTTCACTTAGTTAATGGGGAGCACACCTTATACTCAAGCAGGTATTTTTAGTAAAACATGATAACAAATATTTGTGAACAATCATTTGGCTTTCAGACATCTTTGGATTTCAGAATTGAGGATAAGGGATTCGAGGCCCGTATCTGCACTGAATTTGAGCAGGTATATCTGATCCAGAAGAAAAGAGAATTTTCTTCCCTTGGTGCTCAAGGAGTGGTCTGCTTATCTTTTCAATCTCATAAGGAAGTTGGGAGTTCTTTGTGAATTTGTGGATGAAGAGTTTAAATATTATTCTTCTCTGTACTAAACATCCCTTTTTTTTCCCCCCTAGCACCTCCTCCAACACCGTCAGTATCTTGCTTCTTGACTGATAGTGGAAACTTTACTCTCAACTGCTTGATCCCGGAAGATAACAGGAAAGATGATGGTGACCTAATACAGTATTTGTGGGAATGTCCACCAACAATACAGTGTCACCGTGGCTCGATTGTATCTGAAGTGTATGTCTCAGAGGAAAGTGATCTTTCACAGAATGTTCAATGTATCATTAGCAATCCATTGTTCAGAAGATCAGCTTCCATCTCTTTGTCAAGCTGTATGCCAGAGGGTACGTAAGTGACTGCATGGGTTAGGGTAGAGGTCCTATATACAAATGGGGTTCACGGACCACTGGTGATTCATGAATTTCACACCACAGATTAGTGGCTAACTTTCACTTCACAAATTTGAAACATAAAATGAGTTATAGTTTTCACAGATACTTAAAAAAATTTTTTTGTTTGTTTGGCTACACAGAGTCTTAGTTGCCGAATGTGGAATCTTTAATTGCAGTATTCGAACTCTTACTTGCAGCACGTGGGATCTAGTTCCCTGAACAGGGGTTGAACCCAGACCCCCTGCCAGAGTCCTAGTCCTAGGAGTGCAGAGTCCTAGCCATTGAACTACCAGGGAAGTCCCCCTTTTTTTTTAGACCTAAATCTAGTAATTTTTAGTGCTTTGTGTCAAGCACCATTTTGATACGTATGTTAATTCTGTTCCCACACAATCTAATAATTATTTTATGGGGGAAACCAAGATGTGATTGGGAGTTTAAGGTGCTTGTCCAAAGCCACAAACCTGTAAGTGGTAGAACCTGATTTTGAAATCAGGCCATCCGGCTTCAGAGTCCATTCTCTTAGTTACTCACACTTATTCACTGCTTCCTAATATTCTTCATAACCGTTATGTTCTTCAAGTTTGCACATGTGCCACAAGAAAGTGCATTCAGTATGCTTGTGTAGGCTAATGCTTGATGAATAGCGTGACAGTCTGTCTCAGCTATGGTCTTTTTATGTTGCTTAAGTTTCATGTATATTTGTAATTTACAGTTCTCCTTATCTAGTTTTTATATTGTACTTCTAGTTTACAAACAGAAGGATCAGTAATTTGAAAGTGGTTCATTAAAGCCTAAGAGATGAAATGTATAGTCAATACTGTATTTCAGGATATTGCCACAATTGTAAAGTGTGGACTGGATTCTAGGGCAGACAAGAGAATGTGAGTCTCCTTAGGCTGGGGCAGGGTGATTCTGTGCATAATTTTTTTTTCTAAACGAAACAGAAAAAGGCAAAAAATGAATATAATGATGTCGGTTTGTAAATTGGCCCACTGGTCATAACCCTTCATAAAGGGCAAGGAGAGACTGAGGAAGAAGGCAGCCACTCCAGATTAGTGGTGGCAGGTTTAATAAGCAAGGAAGCTCACTTAGGAGGCTTGTCTTGGGTGACCTCAAGAGGAATAGACTTCTGTGTCTGCCTGCCAAATCTTAAAATTCATATAGAGATCACGATTCAGTCACATAGACCATCCTGATGGTCTTACAACTCTTGAAGTTCTCTCTCTAGGCTGCATCCTTAAAAACAGTTCGCATGGTGGGACTAGCTCGGAGCATGTACATTTCAAGCACAGGAGTGGTTGTGCTGGGCCTCTGATGGCCTGGGTCCAGTTCTCCAATCAACTTACAGTCATATCCTTTTAATGATATCTTCCAACAAATGAATATGAACAAGTTTGAATTTTATTTGGCTCCTGACCCATTCTCCCTAAGTCTCCCACATATTGAACTTTTAAAAAACTTTTCAGATAATGATATAAAGCCATTAAGGTTATGATATCATTTTCAGACAAAGCAGTGTGACTTCTCCAGTAAAACAAACAAATGCTTCCAGAAAAAGTATGAAATGGCTTCCAATTCGTAACTGATAGATGGGGTCTCTAAAAACAGAGGAAAGACCAAGCCCACAGAGGTGTCTTTCGAAGCATTTATACAAGTAACACAATTGCCAAGAATATTAAAAAACCATTTGCAGAGTTAATGACAGTTATTATACTTGGAGCAAACAGTCCTTCATTACTTCCACTTATCAGGTTTTGCATAATACCCAGGGTGTACAGCGTGGAAATGCAGTTTGTGTGCTTTACACTGAGAAGAAGAAACAAAACCAATGCGCTTTTGGCTTTGACGTGTGTGCAGTGTGTACAACCGCCAAGGAAAAAGAAGTTGACTGTCTACAGAATGAACAAGCAAGTTGAAATCTTGAAAAGCTTCAGGTGTTCAAAGAGTCAATATACTTGAAGGAAATCAGTTCAGTTCAGTGGCTCAGTCGTGTCTGACTCTTTGCGACCCCATGAATCACAGCAGGCCAGGCCTCCCTGTCCATCACCAACTCCCAGAGTTCACCCAAACTCATGTCCATTGAGTCAGTGATGCCAGCTAGCCATCTCATCCTCTGTCGTCCCCTTCTCCTCCCGCCCCCAGTCTTTCCCAGCATCAGTGTCTTTTCAAATGAGTCAGCTCTTCGCATCAGGTGGCCAAAGGAAATAATTCTGTTACCTTTGAAATATTGAAGGAAATATTATTATTACTATTATTGAAGGAAATAATTTCTAAATAAAATCCTTTACAGAATCATGTGGGCTATTTTAAGATTTTCAAGCATTTTCCCCTCACACAGTTTTCATTTAACCTTTGCCCTTAGAATTGAATGCTCAAGTAAGATGCTTTTTCCTGTTGATACCTTGCGAAAAGATTGTCACAATAGCATCCCCTTCATTGATACAAAATTTGTTGTTATATTGTGTCCAACTCTTTGCCACCCCATGGACTGTAGCACACCAGGTTCCTCTGTCCTCTACTATCTCCCAGAGTTTGCTCAAATTCATGCCTGTTGAGTTGGTGATGCCATCTCACTATCTCATCTTCTTTTGCCCCCTTCTCTTTTTGCCTTCAATCTTTCCCAGCATTGGTCTTTTCCAACGAGTTGACTGTTTGCATCAGGTGGCCAAAGTGTTGGAGCTTGTTTCAGCAATAGTCATTCCAGTGAAAATTCAGGGTTGATTTCCTTTAGGATTGACTGGTTTGATCTTGCAGTCCAAGGGACTCTCAAGTGTCTTCTTCAGCACCACAATTCAAAAGTATCAATTCTTTGGCACTCAGCCTTTATATATGTATCTAATTCACTGTGCTATATCCCTGAAACTAACACAGTATTTTAAGTTAGTTCAGTTCAGTTCAGTCCTGTCTGACTCTTTGCGACCCCATGAATCGCAGCATGCCAGGCCTCCCTGTCCATCACCAACTCCCGGAGTTTATTCAGATTCACGTCCATCGAGTCAGTGATGCCATCCAGCCATCTCATCCTCTGTCGTCCCCTTCTCCTCCTGCCCCCAATCTCTCCCAGCATCAAAGTCTTTTCCAATGAGTCAACTCACTTTAATGGAAAGCAAGGATAAATGATTAACTTTTCTCAACTAAAAAAGGTAATAATAATTGAAGGTAGGCAGCCTTGGGCACATTGCTGCTTTATGCATTTGTCAGAAACCCAAGTATGGTCTGGCTCCTGCCACCTCCCCTGCTGTCTCAGGAGTGGGACCCAGGGAGGGAAAAATAGTGTGTCTTACCCCTTCCAGGGAGACTTTTGAGAGATACCACACAACCCTTCTTGCATCTCATTGCCCAAAACTTGTCACATGGTTAAACCTCACTACAAGAAAGGCTGAGAAACTAATTTTTTAGGTGAGTGGCAGTATGCCCAGCTGCAAATCTGAATTCTTTTACTAAAGAGGAGAGAATAGGTATGTGGGACAACTTAACAGTTCCTAACCAGGGACCTCTCAAATCAAACCAGTGCCTATTCATTCTAACCCGCCTGTGCTCCAACTAAGAGGAAAGGGTGTGTGTTCATATTCTCATTCATTCATTCGTTTTCTATCTCCTCTTCCCTTTCCTCCCCTCCCCTCCTCTCCCCTGTCTCTTATCAATGTTGTATTTGCTGTTAGTGACCCTGCTGCTGCTGCTGCTGCTAAGTTGCTTCAGTCGTGTCCGACTCTGTGCGACCCCTTAGATGGCAACCCACCAGGCTCCCCCGTCCCTGGGATTCTCCAGGCAAGAACACTGGAGTGGGTTGCCATTTCCTTTTCCAATGCAGGAAAGTGAAAAGTGAAAGTGAAGTCGCTCAGTCGTGTCTGGCTCCTAGCGACCCCATGGACTGTATAGCCTACCAGGCTCCTCCATCCATGGGATTTTCCAGGCAAGAGTACTGGAGTGGGGTGCCATTGCCTTCTCCGTTAGTGACCCTACCCTCTCCCTTAGCAATGTGTGGTGATTATTCTGCCATATCCTCTGTGTTCTGCCCTTAGATTTTTGGTAGGTGGATAGAGTCCACCTGATGAACTATCATTATTTTCTGTTGTGGACACTTTGGTTGTTTTATCTTTTTGATATTGTAAGGCTATAGTAAATATCTTTGTGCCTTTTTTGGAGGGAGAAGAGAGGCACATCACTGATTCTGTCTGTAGGTTAGCATCTTAGAGATGGAATTGCAGAATCAAAGGTCATTAGTAGAGATTCCAGTAGGTTAATGGTGATAGCTAACAGGCTTCCCAGGTGACGCACTCTTAAAGAATCCACCTGCCAATGCAGGGGACTCAAGTTCAATCCCTGGGTTGGGAAGATCCCTTGGAGAAGGAAATGGCACCCACTCCAGTACTCTTGCCTGGAAAATCCCATGGACGGAGGAGCCTGGTGGACTGCAGTCTATATGGTCACAAAGAGTCGGACACGACTGAGCAAGTGAGCACACAATAGCTAATCGTGGCTCTTACATGTATTGATTCAATTAATGCTCACAGTTGCCCCAGGAGGCATATTTCTCAGGTCGAGAGAAACCTGAGTCTCTGAAACATTAGATCACTCACTGATCCAGCGTTGTGGCAGAGCTTCAGTGAGACTGTAGGCGCTTCATTTAGCACGGTGTCAGCTGCTCTATGGTAAACACTTCTAAGGCTTGCTGTGCGCGGCTGCCACATTGCCCTGCCAAGCACACGATGCCAAGCTGTGCTGCCAGTGGCAGGATGGGATGGCCAAATAGTGAAATATTCGCTGCTCTTAATAAAAAGCACTGGACCTGATATGTATCAACCTTGTGCATATAAATTTATTTAGAAACACGGTCTATTCTCTCTATTCACAGTGATAGTGAAGTGAGTCGCTCAGTCATATCCGACACTTTGCGACCCCATGGACTGTCCATGGAATTCTCCAGGCCAGAATACTGGAGTGGGTAGCCTTTCCCTTTTCCAGGGGATCTTCCCAACCCAGGGATCGAACCCAGGTCTCCCACACTGCGGGCAGATTCTTTACCAGCTGAGTCACAAGGGAAGCCCAAGAACACTGGAGTGGGTAGCTTATCTCGTCTCCAGGGGGTCTTCCCTACCCAGGAATTGAACCGGGGTCTCCTGCATTGCAGGCGGATTCTTGACCAACTGAGCTATCAGGGAAGCCACTTATTCACCTAGTTGTGTTTTATTAAGTCACTGTGAACACAGAATTAGTGAATATTGAAGCATTCCTCCCAGGGGAGATATAGGGTTAGGTTCCTGCAAGTCTCTGACCACATGTTTGAAAAGGAATCTATATAGAACCTTGTTTTACATGTGTTTCTGTTTAAAGACACAGTATTTAATATATGTGATTAACGCATGAATGGTGACATTCACAGCCAGCAGGACCATAACTGATGCCTAAACGAAGCTTATCTAACATGTGTATTCTCTCTATGATTCACACAGCCTGCTTGTGCTTGGGAAATGCTGTGTGTCTTATAGAGAGAATACACGTGTTAAATAAGCTTCATTTAAGCATCAGTTATGGTCCTTCTGGCATTTCAGCACTGTTTTTGAAGGCCAGTTTAGACAGTGAAATAAGCAACAAAAAAGCACAAAATGTGGAACACGTGGCACTAAAGAGATCACAAATAGGATCGTGTCTAGAGTACAAGGTCCAAAACATGAGAGCAGAGTTTTGCCTTGAACCTCAGTTGGGAACAACAGTTTTCAACATTTTGTTGCCTGTGTCAGCGTATGACTATGAAAGTACTGCAGGTATTGGTTTGAGGAATACAAATAAATTTTAGTGAATAGGTAAATCACAAATACGAAATCTGCATATAAGGAGGATCAGCTGTATCTGTTTTGGTCAGTTCAGCTAATTGTATTTCTTTTTTTTTTTTCCAGAGTATTCAAGGCACAGGTATGTGCTTTTTGCCATACTGCCAGCAGTAATATGTGGCTTGCTGTTTTTAAAATGTATGTATACTTTTTTCCTTAAAAAAAAAGTTTTCAAATGGGAATTGGTTTTTCAAGGCCAGAAAATTATTAATTTGAAGATGAAAACAAAGTTTGACATTTTAGTTGTTTTGCAAAACCTTTTTTGTTGTACTTATTGGCTGGGGTTCCCTGAGATTCTGCATTATCCTGAGGTGGTAGGAATCCTTGGGCCATAGAGAGCATTACAGGAGTGGGAACACAGCCAATAACACTTGGGACCATTCCATAGTCTCCTGTCTATGGTATGCTTCAACGTACATTACACTTCTGGTCTCCAAGCCAGACTTTTCAAAAAAAACAAAACTCTTACTCTTGGCTGCTGTGGTCATAATTCCCATGACTTACAACCCAGAAGCAAATCCGAGGTAAGAAGGCGTTTCTATTGAGTCAGGTGATGTGGAGAGGGTAAAGGTGACATGGTATTACCTATATTGCCTTCCTCAGCCTCCTGAGATCTCAGACCAATCCAGAAGGCAACCCATATGCCCTGGAGAACTGGTGACCCTGTCCCAGACAAGAAACCCCTCCTTAAGTCCTAGAGAATGCTGACCAGTCTGTAAATTTCAGACTTGGAGGTTCTTGAAGCCCTAGAAGTTTCCGTATCAGCCTTCGCCAAGAGGAAATTTACAATTTGTCACTCCCATAGGGATTGTTGAAGAGTAAGGTTTCCACAAGGTGAAGGCATCCTGGATCCAGGTCATTTCATACTTGTGTCTTGAATCAAGTTCACAAACTAGATTTCAGTTTCCCTAGACCTGCACTGTTCAGTACGGTGGGTACTAGCCACATGTAATAATCTAAATATAAAATTTAATCAATGAAGATTAAACAAAATTTAAAATTTAGTTCCTCAGTCGTACTAGCCACATTTCAAGTGCTCACAGATGGCTAGTGGCCACCATGTTAGACCAAATAGAGAACAATTCCATCACTTCAGAAAGTTCTATTATAGGCCAGTACTGACCTAGTCTGTTTTGGGGTATTGGCCCTAGAATGTGATTTCCCAAAGATACCATTTCTATATTATAGGTTTCAAATACCATGAAGATCTCTAAGTAATCGACTGTCAGTCAACTGAATCTCCTCTAACCAAGTTATAAAAAAATCAGCTGAAGAAGGTTTTAAGGCATCATTACCAATAAGTAAAACATCAAGGAACTCAAGTGCTCTTTCAAAAAGTTATTTTTAATCCCCAAATAGCAGTAGTATAGTTAATAATGCCTTTAACAGATTGGTACCCAGAAACCAAAATAATTTTCAACTCATATGTTTTTTGGGGGGAGTGGGGGGTAAGATGTCTATGATCACAACTCCTGAGCCTAAAAAAAGAGCCCTCTGTACCCATATAACTCCAAAACAACTGACTGACTTAACTTATTAAAACAAACAAAAACAAACCTTTATTCAATGGAAGGAAACTTACCCCAGTGGTCAATACTGATAGCACCGTATATTCCCGCCCCCCCAAAAGTAACAAATAATTACTTCAGCAAGCATCTCAATCCTAAAGCCATTAATTGGAAAGATGAGGTATTTGGCATGGAGCCATCAAAACGGGAGAGAGTTGAATGAAAACAGCTCCACCAGCTAGTTGTAGTTGACACTTTTACAAGCTCATTCAACCTTGTGGATTCAGCTGCTGGATCATTAGCATGGCTCCAGGCTAACTGGTGCCTTTGATGGGGAGGGAACTGAGGGATACATGTGAGACCATATCTTAACATCCAAACTGGTGCTGTCCAAAATAGTAGCCACATGTGGCTTTTCAAACAGTTAAATATGAGAGTCCAAACTGAGATGTGCCATCAGTATAAAATAAACACTAGATTTGTAGGACTTCTTATTTAAAAAGGAATGTAAAGTATCTCATTAATAATGTTTATACTGATTACATGTTATGGTAATTTTTTTGATATGTTGGGCTAGTTAATAAAATTAATTTCATCCATTTCTTTTTACTGTATCATGTGGCTAGTAAGCATGTATAAGTACTTAGGTGGCTCACATCCCCATTGGGCAGCACTGGTCCAGAATATTCTAGCCTTCCCTCCATCTTTAGCTTCATGCAAAGTTGCTATAGAAAAAAACATTCATCAACAGTTTTTGTTTTTCTATCATCTGATGACCAATTTTTGAATAACTCTTTGGCTCAACTCAGTAGCCATTTTGATGTGAGCATTTAGGAGAGTAGGAAAGACCAGCTCGACAGGGCTGTGTTCTTGAATTTTCCCAGTTCAGGCCTCTAGCCAGCAACCACACATTTCAGCTTTTTTTTTTCCAGCTCTTTAATTGAGACAAAAATGTCTTCATTTGTAGGTTTTCTGGGACGCCGTAGCCAACGAAACTCAGGGGCCTAGGTAAGTAACCCATAGACTGCTCAGTGGGCATGTTATGTATCATGTATTAAAAGCAGAACAACCCCCGTGTAGAGGGCCTGTTCCTTGGGAACCCAGGTTCTACTTATCTGTCAGTTAGTTGCCTTGACCAGTAATAAGTAATATCAGCAGATTACTCACCACAGTTCATTAAGTACCAACCAGTCACTTTCCATGTAACATCTCATTCAATCCTCTCATCAAGCCTTGCAAGGGGTATCGTTACAGCTTGTTTAGAGACGTTAAATGGAAAACTTGGAGAAGTCAGGTCACTTGACTCATACATGGTAGAGCTGGGATTCAAATCTAGGTCTTCAGACTCCATGGGTTATCCTGTTAACCACCAAAAATATACTCCCTCCTTCTTCCATCCCAGGAAAATGGAGCCAAGATAAGGTTCATTAGGGAGCCAGGGTCAGAGCTGGGCCTGCATCATGAACAAAAGATAGGATTCAAACACAATGAATGGTTGCCATGGGTGAAGGAAATTGCCTTAAGGAGATCCAGAAGTCCCTGTCCTTGCAGAGTCCCCATGGTCAGGAGGCAGAGGCCGGTGAGCTAGACTTTTAGGAATTCGAGGAAGAGTAAAGCTCAGGGCTGGAAAGGGCAGGGTTGGAGGTGGCAAGTCACCCCTTTTGGGGCAGCATATTTTGATCGGATAGGGGTTGAGCCAGGCCAGGATATTGAGAGAGAGCTATCAAGAGGTTCAGTGATTTCTTTCTGGGAAACCACTGAGGATTTTTGAGCAGAGCTATGCTTTGGGAAGATGTCTGTATTGGTAAAGCATACAGTGAATAAACAGACAAGAGGCAAAACATGGGGACACTGGTTAGTGGATAAATGAAATAATCTAGCCAAGCAGCAGAGAAGCTGTATTGGTGTGATTGTGGCACAAATGAAAGAGGGATAGATTTCAGAGAAAGTGTGGATATTGTATAAACAGAGTCTCAGCAGAGAATGCAGTCTGGCACCTGGCTCCCTGGGGTTAAGTGGTAACTCCGTCTCTCATAGGACTTGGAAAAGTCAATGAACCCCCCTGCACCTCAAGTTTCTTCTGTGGAAAATGGGCATAACAGTAGTATAGAAATAATGATAGTTTAGGTCATAGTAGCATAGAAATAACAATATGTACAAGCAAGGTGAAAGTGAAAGTGAAGTCGCTGAGTTGTGTCCAACTCTTTGCGACTCCATGGTCTGTAGCCTACCAGGGGCTCCTCCATCCATGGGATTTTCTAGGCAAGAGTACTGGAGTGGGCTGCCGCTTCTTTCTCCAGGGGATCTTCCCAACCCAGAGATCAAACCCAGGTTTCCTGCATTGCAGACAGACGCTTTGCCATCTGAGCCACCAGGGACGCCACCAAGCAAGTTGTCATAATCAGAATGCTTCAGAGTGACTGGCTCATGCTGTGCTGTGCTTAGTAGCTCAATCGTGTCCGACTCATGATGACCCCATGGACTGTAGCCCACCAGGCTCCTCTGTCCATGGGATTCTCTAGGCGAGAATACTGGAGTGGGTTGCCATGCCCTCCTCCAGGGGAACTTTCCAACCCAGGAATCGAACCTAGGTCTCCCACATTGGAGGAGGACTGGCTCATAATGGTGCCCAATAAATAGCTGTTTTGGTTATGACTCTTCTTCAAGAAAGCACCCAAAAGCAACAGGAATTTCAACTCTTGGCAGCACTGCCAGACATAGCAGGAGTCAGATGGAGCCCTTGTTTGGGAAGGTGGATTTGTGCTCAGTCAGGCCGAGTTTGGGGTGCAGGCACCTTACGTGGGTAGAGATATCCAGCACCTAATTGGAGAAGTGGCTGCAGCGGCTGGGACTAAGGTTACAAGTCAGGGAGTACCTTTGTCAGGACAGTAACAGCTTGCCAGAGCATCTGAGGTCACCGAGAAATAGAAGCCGGAGGCCCTCAAGTGGAGGGCGAGGTGGAGGAGTCCAGGAGGAGAGCCAGGTGGCATCGTGTTATGGATCCAAGGGAAGAGGCCATGCATTAGAGCCTCAGGGAGGCAAAGAAGGAGGGCAGTGGCCAAGACCTTTGGCTTGGCTGAGTGAGTTGGCTGGCTTTCATGAAAGCCACTGGGTGAGTGGTTGGAGTACGGTGATGAAGCCATCACTGCATGGCAGTGTTGGCCTGAGAGCAGTGGTACCTTGGACCACTGGGTGGGCTGGGAGGTTTCTTTCTCTCCGGCTGCTGGCCAGGACAGTGACCAAGTCACCTGGCAAGTCAGCTACTGCAGAAGGCCTGGGGCAAGGGATTCTAGAAGACAGTTCAGCCAGCTGCAGGGTGCAGGCTGGGCAGGGGTCCTGAAGCCACCAGGGCTTGGTGGGCTAGGAGGCCCCGTGGAGAGAGGGTGGAAAGGGATCAACAGCCCACGGATGAGGTGAGAGGCAGGTGTGCTAGCAGTGTGGGGGCAGCCGCAGAAGACCTGGAGGTTATGGTCAGAGGGGGGCCGTTCAGATCCGAAGCAGTGCTTGTGAGGGCAGGTGAGGGTGAGATCCCAGGTAGGGCCTCTGCTGAGATCCTGATGGTAACAGTGGAGGTGTGGCCTTCATGAACAGTGACAGAGGATGTTGTTCATGCGAGGGCTGTCATCCAGGGCCACTGAGAAAGGTGACGGAGTAGTCCAGGCCTCATTCCTTTACCTGCTCCTTTATTCTTTCAACAAGCACTCTTATGGAGATGACTAGATGGCAGGCACTGTGTGAGCCGATGCCTTGAGATCAGTGTGCCCAATGAGGCTAGACGTTGTATGAGATTCAGAGAAAGCATATATTAGGGATCCTACCTCTGAGAAACTTAAGGTCACACTGGGGAGAATGGATTGGCATGTAAGAAACAGAAGAACTTAGGCAAGAAGCCCATGGTGATGGGCTGGAATGGATGATCAGGGCTGGGCAACCAGCAAGGGGGAGGGGAAGAAAAAGAATCATGAAGACTTTGAAAGGAGTAGGATGTGAGCTAGATCTTCAAAGCAAGAGCAGAGAGGGAAAGGCATTCCAGCTGGGAGAAGCAGCAGAGGCGGAGACAGGCGGGAACCAAACATATTGTCGTTATTGATAAAGAGGTCTGCCTGCTTAGCATCAAATTGAAGAAGTGGTGAAAGAGACCATATTTGCAAGAAAATCATTGGAAGTCAAGAGCATTAAAATGAGTGATATGGGAGTAGGGAGGCATTTGTAGGTTCTGTGGCACGAGCATTTTTCATGAAAAATATTACCTTGGGATGATGAGCTAGGAAGAGAAAACTGACATCTCAGGGTAGCATCCTGAGGAATAAATAGGTAGCTTGTGGCTGGGTGTGGGAGAGGAGCTTACTTTTCTTGGTATATTTTTGTTGGCTATTCAGATTTTGTATTTTGTGTGTTTCTTACCTACTTAAGAATGCCTTTTAGATTTAAAGAGCCCACTGTGGCTGCAGAGGGGAGTTCCCTAAACTCAATTGTTAAAGGGTTAACAGATGTGGTGGAGGGGCAGGGCTGGGGGAGGAATGGGGNGGCTGGGGGAGGAATGGGGGTGGGGGGGGACCAGCATAACCAGAAAGGAATGCAAAATTGTCACATCTCTGTGAGTAGCCATATACAGATGTGAGAGTTGGACCATAAAGAATTAAGCTGAGCACTAAGAATTGATGTTTCAATTATGGTGCTAGAGAAGACTCTTGAGAGTCCCTTAGATAGCAAGGAGATCAAACCAGTCAATCCTAAAGGAAATCAACCCTGAATATTCATTGGAAGGACTGATGCTGAAGCTCCAGTACTTTGACCACCTGATTCGAAGAGCTGATTCATTGGAAAAGACCCTCATGCTGGAAAAGATGGAGGGCAGGAGAAGAAGGGGGTGACAGAGAATGAGATGGTTGGACGGCATCACCAAATCAATGGATATGAGTTTGAGCAAGCTCCGGGAGATAGCGAAAGACAGGGAAGCCTGGCGTGCTGCAGTCCGTGGGGTCACAAACGAGTCAGACGTGACTCAGAAACTAAACAAGATTCTTAGTAAGGAAAAGGCCTATTTCCTTTACCTAACCCCTCTGATCCCAGCACTAATTTTTTTTTATTGTCAAATTTCTTTAACTTTCCCCAAACTAGAAGATATAAAACAAGAATTTGTTGTGGTTTTAATTTGTATTTTGCTAATGACTAATGATCCTGAACATCTTTTCATGTCCAGCACTAATTTTTTACGAACTCCTTTTACCAAACTCACGCAGATCTTTTGGAACTCTGGTCTGATCTGTTCTATGGAAATACAGACTGTGGGGAAGACCAAAAAAAAAAGCCATGAAATGACCTTTTCTCAGTTCGAAGGGACTTTGTCAGGCAGGGCTGTAGCTGAGTTGATTTCCTCTGAGTCACTCAAGGGTGTTCTGTCATCACCACAAAGACGAATAATCAGGAAGAGAAGCTGAAAGAAGAAAACCACGACCAGGATATTCTTGTGGCAAAGGAGATGGCTGTTAGAAGGGGTGACAGTTTACCTATGGGTCTTACGAGCTCAGGTCTGTTATTTGGGGATACCAGGATTCAATTCAGCATGAAGAGAGTGAGCCCTAATTCTTCATAAAAGAAATAGTTCATGTCATAGGCTCAGTAATTACACTAAAGTCATTATTCCACTCACGTCATCTGCAAGTCTACTCTCTCAAGCCATTCAGCACAGGGCAAGATGTCAAATAAGTTCTCTCCCATCCTACACTTGGCAAACATCATAACGAAAATAGTAATCAAGTAATATTTAGTACAGGAATTACACATCTGATAAAAACTCCATCTTAAAGTAGTGAAGAGGAGTTACTTTTAAAATGACAGCATACTTAGAAAATATTTGAAGAAACAAAGAAAAAGTTAAAATCCTTTTATGTGTCACAGAGAAGAGTAAATGTCAGATGAAAAACAAAACGCAAAAAGCACAAGTGTAAAGAGAGCAAGACTGAGTTGGTTTGAGAAGCTGGGACTCTGAATTTGTGCTGTACACCAGGGTAGCACCCCTGGTAGGTCTCCAGCTACCGTCCCATAAGGACCCAAGACCAGTCTCCCTCCACCTCTGCTCCCTAGAACTCTTGCTTTTGATGGGTTTATTACAAAAGGGCTACCTACATTAGAATAAGAGGGTCATTTAGACTCATATACTGCAGCACAGATTGGCTGTGTTTTATTCTAATATGAGGTATTTCTTTTATAGTGCCTGTTGTTTGGTAACAGAAGATGAAATGGAACACGTGGTAATTAAGTTATTTCAGTCACTTCGGGAAGGCATCTGATTTACCATTCATGTATTACCTTCTCCTTGAGGAAACTCTGAAAGTCTGCCTGAAATGGACCGTTTATGAGAAGTAATTTTTTTAGAAGAAATAAGGACTAACACACAATAGGCATTAGTTTCTACTCTGTCACCCACACTGAACATAACTAGATACTATCTTGTTCCTTAGTTGTTTATTATAAATTGTATTTTTCTAGAGATGTAAATCTTTGTAAATAATGTAAATATGTATATATATATGATGAAGCAACTCCCAGAATTTCCTTAATCTTCCAGTCTTTGGTCCCCATATGGTCTCCCTGGCCTTTTCTAACCTCATTTATCACCAGTAAAACCCCTTGTATCCTCTTTAATGAATGTCCACGTCCCCTTTCTGTTCTCATGAACCCTGGCAGCCATCTCGAGGGCAAGCGCTTCTCTCCTGTGCGCCTGGTACAGTGGGCTCAGGGGGAGGAGGGGCATCCTCCTGGCTCAGCTCTGCTTCCAGACCATTGCTCCTTCTCCAGCTCTGATACTCATGCCAGCAGACCCGTACCACCCAATAGCCCTTTTCCGAGTTATCTTTGTTATTCCTCATGCCATGAAGATTTTAACACCAGGTGGAAACCACTCTCAACACTGCCCCTCTCAGAATTGGAGTGTTTTCAAAACCTGCAGCTTCCAATACCCTGGCATGGTCTTCCCCAGGGATCTCAGCTTCCTTTCCCAGCACCGCCTGGGCCCCGCTCCTGGCCTTTTCAGCAATATCGCAGCCCCTCAGTATCTTAGCCCCGCTCCCTTGGTAGCCCCTCACTAGCGATAGCATGCCCTCTTTGCTTGCTATCTTCCACACCACACCCCCAAGGGGCCCTAATCCAAAACTCCAGTGGTCCCGCCAGGACCTACATGCTGGCCACCCTGCCTCTTCCCTGGCCCTCATCCCCTCTGAGTCCTCCTTCTCCTCACTCTTTGGGGTCTCTAGTGTTCATCAGGGCAACTCCACCCTCACTCTTTACCCCTATACTTGGCCAGCCCCCAGCTGCAGTTATAGTCACTTGTATTAGTTCCCTTCCCTCCATTCAAACTGCTGAACATCCTGGAGAAAAACATACCACCTGGCTGATGAGTTTCACTTCAATGACAGCACACCTCAAAGGGATTCCCAGTGTTTCTCAGATGTCCTCATTGGATCACACTGGTCCATTCGCTGCTTCCTCGTTGCTCTTCTTACACCCATAACGCTGTGTCCTCATTCTCAACTTCTCATCATGCTTCCTATATCACTGAAAAAAAGCACTGAGGAGACCCCTTTTCCCACTCCCCGCCCTCCCACACCTCCCACCCAGCTGCGTCAGCACCCATGTGCCTTGCCTCCCCTCCTGTTACTATGGGTGAACTCGTCTCGCTCCTCCTAAAACCAGTCTCTCCACTTGTCTTAGTCTGCTTGGGCTGCCATAACAAAATACTGTAGACTGGGTGACTTAAAAGACAGAAATGTATTTGTCTTAGTTCTAGAGGCTAAGCCCCAGATCAGATGCTGGCCAGTGTGGTTCCTGGTAAGGTCTCTTCCTGTCTGGCTATGTCCCCACATGGCAGGGAGAAGAGCTCTGGTATCTGTTCCTTTAAGAAGGGCACCAGTTCTGTTGGATTGGGGGCCTCCCCTTATGACCTCATTTAACCTGTATCCCCTCCTCCCAGGCCTTATCTCCAAATACAGTCACAGCAGGAGTTAGGGTTTCAACGTGACTTTCAGGGGATAGATCATTCACACTGCTTCTGCACTGGATCCCATCTCTCCTCATCTACATAAGGACATCACTCTTGTCTTTGCCCACTCTTCTCTCCCATCATCAGCTCTTACCTTTCTATGATATCATACATACTGTCATTTCTCATATCTTTAAGAAAAAACAAAATACTCTTGACTACACTTTCCCATCCAGCTCTTGTCTCACTTTTCTGCTCTCTTTTATGAAAAGTTCCTCAAAGGAATGATCTGTACTTTCTTTTCCTGACTCTTCTCTCCCCATTCTTCCTTGAACACAAGTCAGTCAGGCTTTCAGTCTCACTACTTGCCAAGCTTACCAAGATCTTGCCAAGATCAAGCTTGCCAGGCCCTCTTGTAAGATCGGATGGTCAGTTCACAGACCTCTGCTCACTTTGCCTGTAAGCATCAACTGAAGCAGTGGAGGGCCCCTTACATATTTTAGTGCTTTCTAGGTGCTAGGTTGGTCTTCCGTGGTGACTCAGTAGTAAAGAATCCACCTGCAGTACAGGAGATGCGGAGATGCAGGTTCAATCTCTGGGTCGGGAAGACCCCCTGGAGGAGGGCATGGCAACCCACTCCTCATGGACAGAGGAGCCTGGGGAGCTGCAGTTCCTGAGGTTGCAAAGAGTCAAACATGACTGTGTAACTTTGCACACACACATACACACACAAGTACTAGGTTTGGCAGGGTATTCAAGATGAAGGAAGCTCATAGTGTGGCAGGGCAGGCAGACCTGTGATCACTTGTGGGATATATACCACGTCCTAAGATGGAAGTGTATGCAAAGGAAGAAGGAGGTAACCATAAGACCCAGCAATCCCACCCATTGATATATACCCAAGAGAAATGCGTCCAGACAAAAACTTGCACACAGATGTTCATAGGTCATTATTCACAGCAGCCAAACAATGGAAATACTCTAAATACACATACACGGATGAATAGACCAATGAAATGAGGCCTATCCATACAATGGAATAATACTCAATATAAAAAGTAATAAAGGTCTTTAGTAATGCAAATGTTTGATGATATATGGTAAAAAAAAAAAAAGTCATTCTTACTGTAAGTGGTTGGCGGGGTAGGGAGGGAATACTGACTGTGAAGGGGTATGAGGGCTTTAGGGGAGTTAACGTTGTTATTTCTTGACCCACATAATATTTACAACAGAGTATACCTATGGTGTGTTTGTATAATATTAAACAACGTTTTTCAAAACTCAAAATACTGAAGTTCTGATTCATGCTACAAAGTGGATGAACTTTAAAAATATACTAAGTGAAAGAAGGCAGTGTGCACTGCCGCACGTGAAATAGCGAGCCAGTGGGAGGCTGAGATACAGTGTGGCGCGCTCAGCTCAGCGCTCTGGTGCACTGCCACAGGTGACATAGCTGGCTAGTGGGAGCCTGCGGTGCAGTGTGGCGCGCTCAGTTCAGCGCTCTGGATGAGCTAGAGGGGTGGGACTGGGGGGTAGGAGGGAGGCCCAAGAGGGAGGGTATATATGTACACATACAGCTGACTCACTTCTTTGTACAGGAGAAACTAATAACATTATAAAGCAAATACATTGGAGAGGGAAATGTCAACCCACTCCAGTATTCTTGCCTGGAAAATTCCATGGACAGAGGAGCCTGGCGGGCTACAGTCCATGGGGTCGCAAAGAGTCAGACATGACTGAACATGCATGCACCCCAGTTTTTAAAAAGAGATCACATGTTATACAATTATATTTATACAAAATTTCCAAATAGGGCTGGGAGGAGGATGTTGGGTATGGGGAGGGAGTGATTGCTCATGAGTACAAGGTTTCTTTGGGGGGGATGATGAAAACCTTCTAGAAGTGATTGCCTAACTCTGAAGAGACTAAAATTATTGAACTGTACACTTTAAATAGGTGGATTGTATAGTATGTGGATTATGTCCTAATAAAACTGTCATTACTAAAAAACTAAGGAACTGGAACTTCCCTGACGGGGAAGACTCTGAGCTTTAATCAGACGCCGAGCAGTTAAGACTCTGAGCTTCCACTGCATGGGGCATGGGTTTGATCCCTGGTCGGGGGAGTAAGATCCCTCAAGCCTAGTGGCTGGCCAAAAAAAAAAAGAATAGGAAGGGGACTGGCCTCCTACCCTGAAGCAGGACTTCCCCATCAGCTCCTCAGCCTGGGCTCAGCTCTTCGGAGGCTGAAATGCTATGTGTGCAACTTCTTCCTCTCAGGACTCCATGTTTCTCTACCCAGAACCCAAAGTTACCAGGTCAAAAGGCAGCTTCCTGTTTGGAAGATCGAGCGAAGAACTAGCTTCAGACACTAGCTGAAGTGAATCTATGAAAGCCCCTTAAACCAGAGTTTAATTTGGAATCTTGAGACAGCTTGTCCCGTCGTCTCTCCCTCCTCCCTTTTCAGCCGGGCTTTGCCCCATGTGCACATCCCCCGGTCATCTGCCTTCTTCCGCACTCCCATTTCCACACTGCCTCGTGCTTCCCACCCCTGTCCTCCTCCTGGGGGTGTCCTCTTGCAAAGCCACTGGAACCTCCTCTCCACCATCAACTGTCTACCCGACAGCCTCAGCCTTCAGCCTTAGGTTTCAGTCACACCCATCTCTGCATCTTGGCCCCTCTTCCCGAAAACTGTCTCCACTGGTAGCCCTCTCCAACAGACAAGCAGGCCCTAGAACTTTCCTTGTCTCAGAAACGAGACAACTGACGTGCACTTGTCTGAAGTCAGTCAGACCAGGATTCAAACCCAGGCAGTGTGGCCCCTGAGGCCTCTTGACCACCAACCACACTGTGAAAAGACAGGTGCCTATGGTGTATTTTCTACATATAGTTGGGAGTCCTTGGAAATGCTTTTCCAAGTTTTATGTTCACTCAAAGGAAAATTTTATCCATAATTTAGGTATTCTCTAGTGGGAGGGCTTGCTTTTAACCACTTGTGTTGACCACCTATCAAAGGCACCAAATATTATGCTGAGTTCTACCTTCTAGACTCAAAGCTGTAGGGGTCCTCAGAGGTCTCATTGGTGGTCTAGTCACTAAGTCGGGTCCAACTCTTGCGGCCCCATGGCAGGCTTCTCTGTCCATGGGATTCTCCAGGCAAGAGTACTGGAGTGGGTTGCCGTTTCCTTCTCCAGGGGATCTTCCCAACCCAGGAATTGAACCCAGGTCTCATTAGACAGATGAAAAGCCTGGGGCTCAGAGAGGGAAGGGAACTGGACCAGCCACTCAACAGGTAGTCCAGTGAAGGGGCCAGAAGCAGGAGCCCGGAAATCTCAGCCTTGGCTCCAGTGCTTCTGTGTGACACCAGGGTTGTCTCCTAACATCCACCCTCGGATTCAACCCCTCACCAAGTGTCAGGCTTGTACACCACCCCCAGGAAGCATGGTACTGGCCACTGGGGCCATGTAGTCAGAGGCCTGGCTCAGCTCAGCATCCTGTGAGGGGTTGTGGCACATGTCATCTTGGGAGGTACCCATTCCTCTGGGTCAGAATGGAAGGAATAGCCGATGGCGGAAGTGAGAGCAAAGGGAGCAAGTGTGTGGGTTGCCTGGGCTGCCTGTGTTAATGTCTGACGTCTGCATAATAAGAAAGCCCTTCCTCTTTTGCCAGGCTCTTCCTCTTCTTGATCTGTTTTTTTCTCTCAATATTTCTTTTTCAAGATTCCTTCCTGGGAACTTCCCTGGTGGTCCAGTGGCTAAGACTCCACGCTCCCAATGAAGGGGGCCCAGGTCTGATCCCTGCTCCAGGAACTAGATCCCACATGCCACAGCTAAGAGTTTGCATGCTGCAACAAAGATCCGATACAGCCACATAAATAAATAAATATTAGGGAAAAAAAATCTCTTCCTGAAAATGGAAAACTAATGATCAAAGTAGTAGGCCTATGTGTCTTGATTTGGGAATCACTGAAAAGTGTCCCAGTCAAGACCACCTCCCTCACCAGACTCCTGCGATCCTCTCACGTCTTGCATCTTTATCTTTTTTAAAAAAAGTTATTTATCTTATTTATTTTTGGCTGTGTTGGGTCTTGTTTGCGTCACAGGCTTTTCTCTGTTTGCAGCAAGCAGGAGCTACTCTCTAGTTGTGGGCATGGGCTTCTCACTGCTGTGGCTTCTCGTGTTGTGGAGCACGGACTCTAGGCCTGTGGGCTTCAGTAGTTGCCGCACGTGGGCTCCGTAGTTGTGTTCCTGGGCTCTAGAGCACAGACTCAACCGTTGTAGCACACAGGCTTAGTTGCTCTGTGGCATGTGGAATTTTCCTGACCCAAGGACTGAACCCATGTCTCTTGCTTTGACAGCTGGATTCTTTACCATGGAACCACAAGGGAAGCCCTCATTTCCCTTTTTCAATATTTATTTTAAATGTGTTTTTCATTGAGGTGACATCGGTTTATAACATTTATAAATTCATGAGCATGACATATTTCTACTTCTGTAAACACTGCAGCATGCTCACCACCAAACATTTCATTTCCATCTGTCACCACACAGTTGATCCCCTTTACCTATTTTGTCCTCCCCTTCCCCCAACCCTTTACCCTCTGGTAGCCTAGTGTTAGTTGCTCCGTTGTGTTCATGCGACCCCATGAGCCAGGCTCCTCTGTCCTTGGGATTTCCCCTAGGCAAGAGTACTGGAGTGGATTGCCATTTCCTTCTCCAGGGGACCTTCCTGACCCAGGGATTGAACCCGGATCTTCCACATTGCAGGCAGGTTCTTTATCATCTGACCCACCAGGGAATCCATTCTCTATATCTTTGTGTTTGATTTGGTTTGTTTATTTATTTTGTTTTTTGTTTGTTTGTTTTGTTTTTATATTCCAAATAGTAGTGAAATCATAGGTTATTTTCTTTCTGTGTTTGACTTATTCCACTTAACATAATAACCTCAAGGTACATCCATGTTATTGCAAATGGCAAGATTTCATTTTTTTCCACTGTGTGTGTGTGTATCTATATATCTATCTATCTATATATATGTGTGTGTGTGTATATACCATATCTTCTTTATCCATTCATCCAGTGATGGGAACTTAGGTTGTTTTTAATCTCTTGCCTATTTTAAATTATGCTGTGATGAACACAGGGATACATATATCTTTTTGAACTAGTGTTTTCAGATTCTTTGGATAAATATGCAGAAGTGGGAGAGCTGGATCATAAACAAATGGAACTATGTCAGTCTAAAAAGCTTCTGCACAACAAAAGAAACCATCAACAGAATGAAAAGACAACCTATCAAATAGGAGAAGATATCTGCAAATCATATATCCAGTATGGCGCTAATATCCAAAATCCGTAAAGAAACCATACAACTCAACAGTAACAACAGCAATAACACACACCCAATTTTAAAATGGGCAGAGGAGCTGAAAAGACATGTTTCCCAAGAAGACATACAGATGGCCAACAGACACATGAAAGGATGCTCAGAATCACTAATCATAGGGTAATGCAAATCAAAACCACCGTGGGATATCACTTCATGCCTGTTAGAATGGCTGTTATCAAAAAGGCAAGAAATAGCAAGTGTTGGTGAGAATGTGGAGAAAAGAGAATCCTCATACATTGTTGGGGGGAATGTAAATTGGTGCAGCCACCATGGGGAGAGTATGGAGGTTCCTCCTACTCATTTAGATGAAAGTAGTTCAGGTTGTGAACATTCTGGAGGCCTGCTGGGAAGGGGTGACTCATAACGCTGCTTAGCTGACATGCATCTACTGAGATCATGCCTCTACTGAGCATGGACTCTAGGCCTGTGGGCTTCTAAATAAGATTCTACAGCAAAAGAAAAATGCGTGCTTCTATGTGTGCATGTCTTTCTTAACAAGCCATATTTCTCCAGAACATTAAAACAGCCTTTAAAAAATGAAAAAAAGGAATTCCCTGGCAATCCAGTGGCCAGGATTCTGGGCTTTCACTGCTGTGGGCCTGGGTTCAATCCCTGGTCAGGGAACTAATATCTCATAAGCTGCACAGTGTTATTTTTTAAAAAAAGAAAAATTGAAAAGTTTTAATTAATATTAAAAACTAACATTATTTTACATTTAAATATTTTACTTATACCAACCCCAGAATTAATTAGACTGTTACTTTCCTGGCTTTAATGAAAGAAACTCATAAAACTTTCAAATCCTGCCTCTTTGCTTACTTTATTTTCAATTCAGAACACTGCCATGTTTGAGAATTCCTCTTGATCAGGTGACAATCCTTAATCATTTTCAGTTTAGCTCACTGCAGTTTCTTTCAGATCACGTCTTCATTTAAAACTTTGAGATTTTGCTCATCACAGAGTTTTTGGCATTAATTTTGATTTTTTGAACAATTGCATTAAATATCCTTATTTAATTGCTGAGCTTTTTTGGTTCTCAGTTAAGTTTTGTACCCAAAGTGAGTGCCTCACTGACCTCACCCTAGTTGCAGCCCAGATGAGAACCTTCTGAAAGCACAAGTATCATAGGAAGGGGAGAAAGGAAACCAATTCGACTATTCAACAGTGAGTTCACTCAGTCATCCATATGTCCATTCATTCAAAAATCCATCCATTTTATTTCATTCAACACACTTATTGAGTGCCTACTATGTGCCAGGTACTATTCTGGGCACTTGGGATATAACAATAAATAAAAGAAATGAAAACCTGCCTTCATGGGCCTGCATTCTAATGGAGGGGAATAGACACTAAACAGGATGAATAAGGAAAGTACACCACTAAGGGCTATAGAGGAAAATAAAACAAGGAAGGGATAGGGAGCACCAGAAATGGGGAGGAAAGGCCTTGCTTGTAGAGCTTGGACAAGATGAAAAACTGGTCCCTGTGAATGAGTATTCCCAGCCGAGGCCGAGGTGAGGGAAGGCCCACTGTGACTACAGAGGAGAAGAGAGTCCTGTTCGTTTTGTTTGGCCCTCACAGTGTTAGCCATTTGTTTCAGATTTGGATGTTTTTAGATGGGCATGGCTTTATCCACAGGCCCTACTCTTCCCTATTGTGTTGCAGTCATTTGGTTCCTGGCTCTATGTACCAAGCCACAAAGATAATTGCACACTCTAACTGTGTCCTGTAAGCAATAGAGAGCCACAGGTCAGATGGACAGGGTGAAGGAGATCCAGTCTAACCTGTGTGGGCAAAAGATCAAAGTCAAGCGCCCTCAACCCTCAGGTCATTCAACATAAAGTCACAGTCCACAGAGCCAGAGTGGGGATGCTCCACAGAAGAGTTGGGGTTGAAGTTTTCTACCAACAAAATGAGAACTCAAGAGTCAGAAATGACTTGAGTTATAGAAACTAAAAGAGAAGTTTCTTTTAGATCTTAGCTTGTGGACTAAGTCATGTCCTCAAGAATGACATCTATCTGGCCTCTCCTGTGTTCCAGACATCTTTGGACCCTAGTCTCTAATTCTCACCATAGGCGGTTTCTCTTCAACTTTGGGCTTCCCTTGTAGCTCAGTTGGTAAAGAATCTGCCTGCAATGCAGGAGACCTGGGTCAGGAAGAAACCCTGGAGAAGGAAATGGCAACCCACTCCAGTGTTCTTGCCTGGAGAATCCCATGGACAGAGGAGCCTGGCAGGCCACAGTCTATGGGGTCACAAGAGTTGGACATGACTTAGCAACTACACCACCACCACCACCATCACTGCTCAAGCTAGATGTGGTTTTCCAATTCTTGTTCTCTACTTCTCAGATGACAAAGCTAATGCTCAGAGAGATAAAGTGACTTGCACCAGGAGGTACAGTGAAATTCTGGTGAAAGTGCATCCAGATCCCCTCTATCTGCCTCCAAAGGGTAGGCTCCTTGTTGTAAACCTTGCTGCTTGTTGTAGGGATGGAGTCCCTCATGCCATCCTGTTGTTACAAACAACGTATAGGGTGTTCAGTTCAGTATAGTTGAGTTCAGTTCAGTTGCTCAGTTGTATCTGACTCTGTGACCCTATGGACTGCACTATGCCAGGTTTCTCTGTCCATCACCAATTACTGGAGTTAACTCAAATGCATGTCCATCGAGTCAGTGATGCCATCCAACCATCTCATCCTCTGTTATCCCCTTCTCCCTCTTTCGATCTTTCCCAGAATCAGAGTCTTTTCCAATGAGTCAGGTCTTCGCATTAGGTGGCCAAAGTATTGGAGTTTCAGCTTTAGCATCAGTCCTTCCAATGAATATTCAGGACTGCTGCTGGGCATACACACCAAGGAAACCAGAATTGAAAGAGACACATGTACCCCAATGTTCATTGCAGCACTGTTTACAAAAGCCAGGACATGGAAGCAACCTAGATGTTCATTGGCAGATGAATGGATAAGAAAGCTGTGGTACATATACACAATGGAATACTTCTCAGCTATTAAAAAGAATGCATTTGAATCAGTTCTAATGAGGTGGATGAAACTGGAGCCTATTATACAGAGTGAAGTAAGCCAGAAAGAAAAACACCAATGAAGTATATTAATGCATATATATGGAATTTAGAAAGATGGTAACGATGACCCTATATGCGAGACAGTGAAAGAGACACAGATGTAAAGAACAGACTTTGTGACTCTGTAGGAGAAGGCAAGGATGGTATGATTTGAGAGAATAGCATTGAAACATGTATTATCATATGTGAAATAGATCACGAATCCAGGTTTGATGCATGAAGCAGGGTCCTCAGGGCTGGTGCACTGGGATGACCCTGAGGGGTGGGATGGGAAGGGAGGTGGGAGGGAGGGTCACGATGGGGAACACATGTACACCCATGGCTGATTCATGTGAATGTATGGCAAAAACCACCACAATACTGTAAAGTAATTAGCCTCCAATTAATATAAAAAAAAATTTTTTTTAAAATAATGAACATCAAAGAATAGAAGTTAAAAAAAAATTCAAGACTGATTTCCTTTAGGATGGACTGGTTGGATCTCCTTGCAGTCCAAGGGACTCTCAAGAGTCTTCTCCAACACCACAGTTCAAAAGCATCAATTCTTCAGGGCTCAGCTTTCTTTATGGAACAATTCTCACATCCATACATGGCTACTTGAAAAACCAAAGCTTTGACTAGATGGGCTTTTGTTGGGAAAGTAATGTCTCTGCTTTTTAATATGCTATCTAGGTTGGTCTTCCAAGGAGCAAGCATCTTTTAATTTCATGGCTGCAGTCACTATCTGCAGTGATTTTGGAGCCCCCCCAAAATAAAGTCTGTCATTGTGTCCATTGTTTCCCCATCTATTTACCATGAAGTGACGGGACCAGATGCTATGACCTTAGTTTTATGAATGTTGAGTTTTAATCCAACTTTTTCACTCTTCTCTTCCACTTTCATCAAGAGGCTCTTTAGTTCTTCTTCGCTTTCTGCCATAGGAGTGGTGTCATCTGCATATCTGAGGTTATTGATATTTCTTCTGGCAATCTTGATTCCAGCTTGTGCTTCATCCAGCCCAGCATTTCTCATGATGTACTCTGCATATAAGTTAAATAAGCAGGGTGACAATATACAACCTTGACGTACTCCTTTTCTTATTTGGAACCAGTCTGTTGTTTCATGTCTGGTTCTAACTGTTGCTTCCTGACCTGCATACAGATGTCTCAGGAGGCAGGTCAGGTGGTCTGGTATTCCCATTTCTTGAAGAATTTTCCACAGTTTGTTGTGATCCACATAGTCAAAGGCTTTGGCATAGTCAATAAAGCAGAAGTAGATGTTTTTCTGGAACTCTCTAGCTTTTTCATTGATCCAACGGATATTGGCAATTTGATCTCTGGTTCTCTGCCTTTTCTAAAACCAGCTTAAACATCTGGAAGTTCACAGTTCACGTATTGCTGAAGCCTGGCTTGGAGAATTTTAAGCATTACTTTACTAGCGTGTGAGATGAGTGCAACTGTGTGGTAGTTTGAGCATTCTTTGGCATTGCCTTTCTTTGGGATTGGAATGAAAACTGACCTTTTCCAGTCCTGTGGCCAGGGCTGAGTTTTCCAAATTTGCTGGCATATTGAGTGCAGCACTTTCACAGCATCATCTTTCAGGATTTGAAATAGCTCAACTGGAATTCCATCACCTCCACTAGCTTTGTTTGTAGTGATGCTTCCTGAGGCCCACTTGACTTCACATTCCAGGATGTCTGGCTCTAGGTGAGTGATAATACCATATAGGGTGTACACAGATGAAAATAGTCCAGATGATCTTATACTTCTGCAAATACTTTTAAAAACATTCATCTCATGTGAGCCTCTGTGAATTAAATAGTATCACACCATTTTGCAAACAAGGGCACACGTATAGTAATGTAAGATGACATTCCCAAAGTTACACAGGCAGTCAGGGGATTTGAAGGTGGGTCAGAGTCCTGTCCCAGCCCTGCATCACCTGTCCCAAGACAAGACTGTAAGCATGAGGTCTGCCCACCCTAGACAGGCCACTTGACCCAGATGTTTTGCCATATTAACAAAAACATTCCAGGATGTATTGCAGGAAGAGGGCTGCAAACTTGCATGACTCCCACACCCACATGCAACCTTAGACGTTTCAGTCATAGAATAATCGACAGAGTGACGATCAGAGAGCTGGATGTGATCCAGCAGGGATTACCAATTCACAGCACAGAAGGGTTTTCAATGAAGTTCTACTTCTGGTAATTTACCGGCCAGGATCCATGGCCCTGTGCCTTCTCTCAGTCAAACAGACTGAGTGCTGCTCCCACGTGGGGGTGCACATTGACTATGCCACCTGAGGGCACCCACACCTTCCAGGAGGCCACATACAGTGGCGTCTGCCTGTTCACGTGAATGTCCCCTACAGAGAGATGTATTTATTCCCAAGTCTGTTTTACGCCAGTTGTACCTTAACAAATGTCGCATAAACTGAGGAAATGTGAATAGAAGAGAAAGAGAATCATTGTTTCTGTAAGAACCCAGGTGACAGTTTTGGAAAAACAGTAAAGGTGAGATCCTAAAATAAGTTTATTGTTGAATTGCGTGTAGGCAAGAGAACTAAATAGATTGAGGGGAAACATAATATCTAAAAGATTCCTGTACAAACTTATTTTCCAAGTGTCTAGGTTCTCACTGCACTCTACAGAAACAGAAATTAGAAACTATAGGACAAAGCACTAAATGTGTGATTTTTGTACATAAGGCAGAATAGGGCCGAACCCCCCATAAAACAGGCTTATTCTCAGTGAAAAGATCTTGCTGTCTGTGACACCACTGGTGAGGGAAATGTGCATTTGGTTGCTTTAGGTTAACAAAAATATACAAGGTTTGTATATATAATTTAAAAGTTTCTTCTTACATCTACTGACACAGATAGTTTTACATTAATACATAAATCTGCACATGTTATGTGCTGTGCTCTGCTTAGTCGCTCAGTTGTGGCCAGCTCTTTGTGACCCCACGTACTGTAGCCCGCCAGGCTCTTCTGTCCATGGAATTCTGTAAGCAGTAATACTGGAGTGGGTAGCCATCCCTTCTCCAGGGTATCTTCTCGAGCCAGGGATCAAATCCAGGTCTCTTGCATTGCAGGCAGATTCTTTACCATCTGAGCCACCAGGGAAGCCCCTATTAAATATATATATACATACACACACATACATTTCAATGCAGTCTTTTTTTCTTTTCTTTATTCTTCAGATTGGGTTCTCCCTTTCTCCCATCTCTCTCCTGCCATATAACTATCCTCCCCTCCAAAACCATAGTGACCCTAGGTTAGGATACTGCCATGGTCTTCTCCATGCTCATGTGTATTGGGTCATTTGCATGGTGGGGACCTGGGGTAGGGAGGGTGGGGGAGGGAGACTAGCATTATTTCAGCTTTAAAATTTTATAACCAATGTCCTGCACTTTGCTTTTTTTCATCAATTATTCATGGCAATCCCCATGAGTCACGGGATATAGCTCCAATTTATTCTTTTTAATGGCTGCAGAATATTCCCTGGCATGTCATAATATATTCAACAATACCCCTTTCGAAGGGCATTTTCTCTGTTTCTAGGTTTTGCTCGTTTTCCATGATAAAAAGTTAATTCTATATCCTTATGCACATAGTCAGAAATCTTGGTGCATAAGGATATTTTTATTTTTATTTTATTTTAAACATTCTGATATTTTTATTTCCATGGGGTAGATTTTCAGGAACTGCTAGGCAAAAGGTATATGTTATGTATTTTTAATTTTAATGGATGGTGCCAGGGTGATTTGCAAAAGCTGTGGAATCCAAGAGCAATGATTAAAGTAACCTTTATCCCTGCATTCCTACCAACAATAGGTATTGGGTTGGCCAAAAAGTTCATATGGGGGTTTCTTTCTATAAGACAGTATGTTAAAACCCAAACAAACTTTTTGGCCAATCCAGTAATATCAGTCTTTTAAAACTGTGATCATTCTGTTAGAAGTAAAGAAGTAGCTCATTGCTATTTACATTTGCATTTCCCTGATTACTAGAGTCTGACACTTTTTCATATTTTTTTGAGCATCTGCACTTGCTCTTCTGTGAATTGCCTATTTTTATTCTTTTGCAAATTTTTATTCTTTTTGTTAAAGAAAATAATTCATTGCTTCAATCAATGTTTTGCAGCTAGTCCATCAGTTTCCACTCCCTGTCCTGTTGGATAAGACTGAAAAAATGTTACATTGCTATGGTATGTTGTTATTATAAACTGTTAAAAATGGACAGAGGACATGAAAGTTGCAAAAGGCTATGAAAAATAAAATGGTATAGAAGAGGTTAGAACCAAAGGAAAAAGGAGGGGTGAAATCAGGATGCTTGGGAAGATACAAATGGTTAGCCTGTGGTACTCACATTGATATGTGGTAAAAAAAAAAAAACACAAAAACAAAACAGAACCACAGTAGAGGGGAGCTGGGTGCTCAGGAGAGACATACAGTCACACA
Organism: Redunca redunca; assembly: GCA_006410935.1. Lineage (NCBI taxonomy): Eukaryota > Metazoa > Chordata > Mammalia > Artiodactyla > Bovidae > Redunca > Redunca redunca. The sequence continues at coordinate 52,339 of SJYQ01020717.1, forward strand.
CACACATACACAGAGAAATTCACTGAACATCCTACAAGGCAGTCACTGTGCTAAGTACATTGCCTGCTGCATCTCGCCCCTCTCTTGGAGGTAAGGCAGTACTATTATTCCCATTACACAGATGGGAAAGCAGTAATTTGTAGAAGTGTAGCAACATGGTTGAATTTGCATTGCTAGTAAGTGGTAGAACCAAGATTTGAACCCAGGTGTGCCTGACCCCAAGACCTTAGCTGATAGATGACAGGGCCTGAGAATTATCTAGGACCAAATGGTGTGGACGAGGCCAGAATCTTGGAGCTTAGGCCTACCCTTGTGTTCCAAGTTGGGCCAGGAAGGGGTTACAAAGTGGGACAAAGTCAGAAAGCCGCAGCCTGGTGGGGTAGTTTCCTGAGGAACTGCTGTGGCCAGAGGGAGAGGTTTCAGCCCTTTGGCTGACTGGGGCAGGCAGGCGGGACTGGTGAGTCCCAAAGAACACTGCCCCGGATGAGAGCGCCTCTGGGTGAAGTGACTCATCCACCCTCTCATACCACACCCACGGCAGCAGTGATCACTGGCGGACTGAATGTCACCCTAAGTTGAAGGATGGGCCTATCTAAGGAACTATTAATGACTCAATCCCTGGAAAGAAAGAGCAGTCTTGTTACCACTGAACTCACGAGTGCTCTGACTGTAGGTCCTCCCCTCAGCTCTACCTTTGGGTGACAAGAACCCCTTAGGCCTTAGGGCTAAAGAATGAAAGGGCAGAGGAGCCATGCTGGCAAGATGCAGAGGATTCTCAGAGGTGGATGAGGGGGCCATGGCCTCCAGCAAGTCAGGGGACGTCTTGAGCCTAGTCCTACCTAAAAAATAATGATAATATTAATACTGCTCTCCCTCCACTTCACAGTGGGTAAGAGAAATCACTGTAAACATCAAGACCCTATGTAAATAGTAATGTTTATGAGGAGCTGGGGTGACAATACTAAAAAAGCCTTGACTAACCATAGGAAGAAAAGCTATGACCAACCTAGACAGCATGTTAAAAAGCAGAGATATTATTTTGCCAGCAAAGGTCTGTCTAGTCAAAGCTATGGTTTTTCCAGTAGTCATGTATGGATGTGAGAGTTGGTCCATAAAGAAAGCTGAGCACCAAAAAATTGATGCTTTTGAACTGTGGTGTTGGAGAAGACTCTTGAGAGTCCCTTGGACTGCAAGGAGATCCAACTAGACCATCCTAAAGGAAATCAATCCTGAGCATTCATTGGAAGGACTGATGCTAAAGCTGAAACTCCAATACTTTGGCCACCTGATTCGAAGAACTGACTCTTTGTTAAAGACCCTGATGCTGGAAATGATTGAAGACGGGAGGAGAAGGGGACAACAGAGGATGAGATGGTTGGATGGCATCACTGACTCAATGGACACGAGTTTGAGCAAGTTCCAGGAATTGGTGATGGACAGGGAGGCCTGGTGTGCTGCAGTCCATGGGACGGCAAAGAGTTAGACATGACTGAGTGACTGAATTGAACCGTAGGAAGCAGTTGAGAGATCCCCTCTCCTAAGGTGGACCTGAGGCTGGTTGTTCCAGCCAGAACCAAGGGCAGGGTCACCCTTGCTCCAGCCCCTCCTCACAATGCCAAGAATATGAGGATGTTAAATACAACTATATAACAGGGGGGCTTCCCAGAGCAACCCCTAAGCTAAATTCCCCCCAGGGGACCTGGCCCCCAGAGCATCTGCCCTGGAGGTGTTTCTCAGAATCTGTGAAAAGACTCTTTGGGGTTGAATCCAGCAGACGAGCATTCAGATCTCAGTTCTGCTTACGTGCTGAAGCCCTTTCTGACCATCAGTCTTCTGAATAGTAGTGGAGTGTGCGTGCGTGCTAAGTCGGTCCAGTCCTGTCCGACTCTGCAACTCCATGGACTGTAGCCCACCAGGCTCCTCAGTCCATGGGATTCTCCAGGTAAGAATACTGCAGTGGGTTGCCATTTCCTACTCCAGGGGATCTTTCTGACCCAGGGATCTTCTCCTGTGTCTCCTGCATTGGCAGGCGGGTTCTTTACCACTAGCACCACCTGGCAAGCCCCTCAATAGTGGAGTACCTATTCAGTTGGTTGTGAACACATCAATGTGCAGAAGAGGAGAGCAGAACCCAACTGGGGTTCCACAAATGCTTGTTGAGTTTGAATTCACAGTTTAGTTCCATTCTTCACTTCGGTTTTTCCCGTCTCCAGTGGGAGAAGGACAGGTGATTGGTAGGAATCCTGCCAGGTCCCTTGCTAGATGCTCCCTCTATGGAAACTCATCTAACCCCTTGGCCACCCTGTGAGGTGTGCATCTTCCAAAAACAAGGTGTCTGGGGCTCAAAGAGGGTCAGTCGTCTACCCAAGACCTGATCTTTTGAACTTGGGCCTTACACTCAGACCTTTGCCATTAAGCTAACACAGCACCCACAGACTATTCACATCTACAATCATTTTTCTCATGGATAACGAGAAACTCCCAAGGTTCAAAGCACATGCCGGTGAGATAAGTTTCAAACACCGTCTTCGGCTGTTCAGTGGCTCCGGGGTCATCGGTTAAACAATCTCTTGGATGACTCTTGATCACCATTGTGTCTGTTCTTATCTCACTTGCCTGCACCCCAGGCCTGGGCTGGAGAAGCATAAAACCACAGAGCACAAGAGGCCATCCCACCTAGCCCCTCCCTTTAGAGGAAGGAAACTGAATTCCAGAACAAGAGCCCAAAGTCACCCAGTGAGAAGCCTGAGCTCCCGAGCCTCTCCTCCCTGGGACACAGCAGGTTTCTCCTCCCTTCCCGCCCTGAGCCCTGTTCTCTGAAGCAGGGGTCAGAGACTCAACACTGGAGCGCATCCTTGCATTTTCCTTTGAACTGGACAGCCAAGCCTCTGGACCACCACTTTCTTCTTCCAGATCTAGGACATCTGACTGCTGAGAAATTATGTTTCCATAGAGAGTGGAGATAAAACATATTTTCACTCAGAAGTCTGAGGTGTAAGGGTCTTCCTTGGTGGCTCAGCGGTAAAGAATCCACCTGCAACCCAGGAGCTGCAAGAGACACGAGTTCGATCCCTGTGTCGGGAAGCTCCCCTGGAGGAGGGCACGGCAGCCCACTCCAGTATTCTTGCCTGGAGAATCCCATGGACAGAGGAGCCTGGTGGGCCCAGTCCATGAGTTCACAGAGTCAGACACAGCTGAAGCGACTGAGCATGCACGCACTGAGGGGCAAAGGCAGGGCACAGTCGGGAGAAAGAGGACAGTGCATTGAACTCCAGGCTCATCATCGCTGTCCTTCTCTGCCCAGCCCCAGGTCCTCCCTCACTCCTGCAGCCTCTGCTTCCCGACCTCCAACTGACCCTTCCTCCTTGGGTCCTAAGTCCTGCTCTCTCCTTACTCTTTTGATGTTAGTTTCTTATATTCTGGACACGAATAAGGTCTGTCCTTTTTCAAGGCTGTCATGTATCATGGTGTAACAATTTGCTCAGGAATTTCACACATCGAGTCTAAAAACCCATTCTTGCACTGACTGGCTATGTGACTTTTGGAAACTCAATCTCTGGACCTGTTTCTTCATCTGTAAATGGAGAATAACATGCTTCTGACAGATCTTATGTCGAAATCAACCTAATACTGTGTGTACTCATCTACTCTTTGCAACCCCACAGACAGCAGCCCGCCAGGCTCCCCTGTCCATGGGAGTCTCCAGGTAAGAATACTGAAGTGGGTTGCCATTTCCTTCTCCAGGGTGTCTTCCTGACCCAGGGATCAAACCCGAGTCTCCTAAATTGCAGGCAGATTCTTTACCACTGGGAATCCCAAGAACATGGCAGGTGGTCACATTTCTTCTTCCAACAGATTGATTATCCCGGGTCTTACATGTCCACTAAGTGTGGCCATGGTGCCCCAGGAGCCCACCTGGAGGGGCCCAGAGGGCTGCGCTGTTCCTGCACGTGACAGACGGACCCAGCTGCAGCCCAGTTCCACTACACCAGCTCTGTCGGGAGCCAGGCCGGGCATGCCTCCAAAGCCATGACAATTTTCAGGGTGCAATTTTTCTTCACAGTCCAAAGGGGCCCGCAGAGGCACCAGAACAGAGAATGATAAAGTGGAGTAGAAATGTGCCTTTGAAATTTGGGTCCAACTTTCTGCTGTGTCACTAGCTAGCTCTGTGAATCTGAGCAAGTCATTTAAGTTCTCTCTGTTTCAGCTGCAGAAAGTCATTAGTAATTCTTCCCTTCCCTCCTCCTCTGGCCACCACTTTCCTTCAGCAAATATGAATTAGGCACCTAGGCACCAGGATTTAAAAATGAATAGAAAAATAAAATACCTCCACGATGGCATCATTGAACTCATCACCTGAGGAGTATATTAAATCAATACATGTGGAATTCTATCCCTGAGGAATGAGTGCTCTGCAGGAGAGGTTCATGGTACTCACATGCGTCTAAGAGGTAACAGGGAGCAGTGAGGACTGTGGCAAACAGGAGAATCCTTCTAGGGGGCACCAGCTCCCTAGTTTCCACCACTGACTTCAACACTTAGAACCCATGTTGTCTGACTTTTCTAGAAATACTGGGGATTCTAATTTATAATTGTGGTGTTTAATTCCAATAATAATAATAATAATAAAAACCATAAACAATGGCAACAGCCAAAACTAACGACTTCATGAGACACACTAAACAGGTCCTGGAGCAAAGCTGGACTGAAGGAAATGCAAACAAAGCTTCACAAAGGCTGACTGTTTTCAGGAGTCAGACACACCCCATGGATCAGACTCCAAAGGTGCAGGAAAGGTCACAAAGGCTGGAAGGAAGCACTCCTAACTCGTTCTATGAAATGGCAGCATTGTGAGCATGCACACACCAGCCTTCCTCAGGGAGGGTTTGGAGCAGGACAACAATCATTTAGTTTCACGTGAGTGAGTGTACTGGGACGACTACTCTAAGATGACACCAGCCCTGTACACTCCCAGTCCAGGAAGTGAGCTCCTAGGAACCTGAGGGTGTTTCTGAAATGATTCTTAGGGTGGCAATACCACCAGTGTCCACTGAGAGTCGCTCTCACACCGGTGATGGCGTTGCCATCTTTAGTCCTGCAGGGAGTAGCAGTCCTGGGAGCCTGTGGGATGCAAGGCCCTCTCCAGAACTCCGTGAGAGGATTGCTGTGGCTCCCTGCTCTTCACAGTGAGGTGACTCCTGCTAACTATTTACAGAAGCCAAATGTGGATTTGAAAGGGCTGCTTTCCTGCCAGCCAGTCAGCCAGTAGCCTTCCCTGTACCCAGACAGCCTTTGAAGATATTTTCGGCACTTTTTGTGCAGAGGACTTGCACAAAATAGACTTGCACTGAGGACTTTTTCTTTTAATTAATTGTGGCACTCACGGTCTTTCCTTGCAGTGCACGGGCTCTCTAGTTGTGCACAGAGCCTTGGGAGCACAGAGGTTCAGTAATACCTGCATTTGCAGGCTTAGTTGCTCCATGGCAAGTGGGATCTTAGTTCCCAGAGCAGGGATCAAACCTGTGTCCCTGCATTATAAGGCAGACTCTTAACCCCTGGACTGCCAGGAAGTCCCTGCTCGTTTCACGAGACTCTTAGAAGTGCCTGTGCAGGTCAGCCCGGCTGCTTTCCATGCCCAGTGTCTCTCTCTGAGGCTGCACCGGGGACCCGCTTACTGCCTCCTTCCCCGATGGAGCGGGTCAAAAGGTAGACTCCAGGCTTCAGAGATTGCTTTTTCCAGAGCAGCTTTGTCTGGTCCAAAATCCCCATGAGCAGTGTGACCTTGGGTAAGCCTTAACCTTTCCAGTCCTCAGTCTCCTCATCTGTAAAATGGAACAATTACTACTCTCAAAAAATGTTTCCAGTAAGAAGTAGGAATGTGTGTGAAGTACTTTAAAAGCTGGAATACCTGTGAGTCATTTATATGAGCACTTTGAAGCAGGTCTTGGCAAATGTCTTCTATAAAAGGTCAGATAGTAACTAGTTCAGGCTTTGTCAGCCTTCTCGTTGTGTTTGTGCTCAGTTGTGTCTGACTCTTTGTGACCCCATGGACTGTAGCCTGCCAGGCTCCTCTGTCCATGGGATTCTCCAGGCAAGAATACTGGAGTGGGTTGCCATTTCCCTTCTCCAGAGGATCTTCCCAACCCAGAGACTGAACCCATATCTCCTGCATTGGCAGGAGGATTCTTTACCACTGAGTCACCAGGAAAGTTATAGTCTGTTGCAACTGCCCGATTCTGCTACTAAAGTCTGAAAGCAGCCACATAGGCCAGTGTGGCAATGTTCCCAAAGAACCTCATTTCACAAAAACAGGTGGGGGGCTGCGTTTGGCTCAAGGGCTGTACCTTGCCGAGCTTTACAGTCTGTATTTTGTGAGGGCTGTGAACTAAGAATTGTTTTTTTATTTCTAAGAATGGTTTTTATATTTCTAAGAACTAAGAATGGTTTTAGGCGGGGAAAAGCAGAGGCAGCAGACACCAGACTGTAGGTGTCTCAGAAAGACTAAAGTATTTGCCACCTGGCTCCTTGTAGGAGTTGACAGAGCTGGGCTCTTTAGTGTCCCGGGCTCGTCTTAGCCCAGGAGACAGCAGCTCCATCCCTGGAGGTGGTGGGACCTGGCTGGTGCCTCACAAGAAGACAGGCAGGAGCCAGGTTCTGGGGCTTTGAGTTACCCTCATGAGGGAAGCTCTGGGGCTGGAGAGGAAACGAGGCTTCCTAGTTCTCTTTTCCGACGTCTATTTTGGATGGGCTTTACAAAAGCAGATCAGAAAAGATTCCACCAGAAAATGACGAAGTGAAGGGGCTTTCATTTCCGGAATCGTTTCTAGTGCATGAGGCTGTGCTGTTTTCCAGAACTGCTGAGTTCCTGAGAACAGGAACTCCGAGTCATGGGACGACCTGGGAGTGCCACCCACGTTGGGGAGGTACGGCCCCTGACAGAAACAGGCAAGGGGCTCCCGCAGGCCTGAGACCTGCCCCCAGAGCCTCAGTGCTGCGCCTTTGTCTTAGATTCAGTCGCTCAGAGGAGCGGAGGCGGCAGGTACCAGGCCCAGAGCAGGGCCCTAAAGAGAAGAGACAAGGGAGGGAAGCAGGTGGTGCCAGCGAAACCTCGGCCCAGGGCGTCAGGGCCTTCTCTGGGGCAGGCCTGGGAGGCTGGGTCTTGGAAGTGTTTGTGTCTGTGTGTGCACTGTGCAGAGCAGAGAGGAGCATGTATCACAGCTGTTGACGGTTATGTTTTCACTGCTTTCTCCCCTCCTCAGCTCTCCCACTAACTCCGAGACAAGATGCTGTTACCTGGCACGACTAAGCTCCCAGTTCACCAGTAGGAGCCCGTGGTTCCTCCTAGTGTCCTTATGGTTCCAAGGAGAGACCTGGTGCCAATCAGACCCCAGAGGGTCCCCTAAAGAATGGTCCTGGAGAAGACTTCATTATTGCTCATTTTGTGACTAAAAGTGATATAGACTGCAGAAAATTCAGAAAATATAGACATGCATAAAGGAGAAAATGTACAGAATGATTTTAGACGGGAAACCAACCTGATTATTTCAAGAAACAGATTTATTTAATGGAGCACCTGGACCATAAAGAAGGCTGAGTGCTGAAGAACTGATGCTTTGAAATTGTGGTGCTGGAGAAGATTCTTGAGAGTCCCTTGAACAGCAATGAGATCAAACCAGTCCATCCTAAAGGAAATCAGTCCTGAATATTCGTTGGAAGGACTGATGCTGAAGCTCCAGCTCTTTGGCCACCTGATGCAAAGAACCGACTCATTAGAAAAGACCCTGATGCTGGGAAAGATTGAAGGTAGGAGGAGAAGGGGATGACCCAGGATGAGACGGTTGGATGGCATCATCAACTCAATGGACGTGAGTTTGAGCAAACTCTAGGAGATGGTGAAGGACAGGAAGCCTGGCACGCTGCAGTCCATGGGGTTGCAAAGAGTTGGACACGACCGAAAGACTGAATAACAATGAACTATGTGCCAGGCACTGTTGTCAGTGCTGGGGATACAGTATGAACAGAACAAAGTCCCTTTCCTCCTGGAGCTTATGTCCTGGTAGAGGAGACACTCAGCAGAGCAAAGGAAGGGACTGGAGGCTGATGGGATGGGGCACCATTTATGGTATGTGGTGGTCAGGAAAAGAGGAAGCAGCGAGGCAGACATCTAGGGGGAGAGTGTTTCAGGCAGAAGGAACAGTGTGGTTAGAGCCTGCCTGTATGTTCAGCGCACGAGGGCAACAGTGTAGCTGGAGCAGATGAGCAAGGGGCAGCCAGGCGAGGATGTGTGGGGACCTCAGATTGTGGGTGAGTGAAATGGAAATCCAATGTAGGCTCTTGAATGAAAAGCAACCTGACCAGCATTATGTTTAGACAGAATTATTCTGGACACTGGATGGAAAATAGATAGGGCCTGGGACTGGGGGTGGCTGAGGGTGGGAGCTGGAAAGCCAAATAGGTGATTGCAATAGTGTAGGGAGGACTTCCTTCCTGGTCCAGTGGATAAGAATCCTGCCAGTGCAAGGGACACGGGTTTGATTCCTGGTCTGGGAAGACCGCACATGCCGTAGAGCAACTAAGCCTGTGTGCCGCAACTGCTGAGCCCGAGTGCTGCAACTACTGAAGCCTGTGTGCCTAGAGCCCCAGCTCTGCAGCGAGAGGACCCACCACAGTGAGGAGCCTGTGCGCTGCAACTAGTGAGTAGCCCCCACTGCTTGCAGCTAGAGAAAGCCCACTCGCAGCAACAGCCACGAATAAGTAAATACATTTTTAAAAAATAAATAAAATGTATCCACCCGTTCAGAGGTGCTTGGGTTGTTTCCATTCTGGGTCACTATTAAAAAAAAATATAGCACCAAGAGGGGAAGTTTTCCTTCACCATCTTAGGGAACCTGGCTGGGTCTGAAAATTAAACTGACAGAGACAGATCAATGAAAGAAAAGCATATGGATTTTATCAGTCTTTTACATGTACATGAATGTCTTCACAGGAGAATGAAGACCTGAAGTGACCAGAAAAAGCAGCTTCTAGGCCTTTTGGATAAAGAAATAATACATTTGCGAAGAGTTGACAAGCCAAGGGGATAAATGATGACGAGCTAACCGGGTTTGTTTATACTGCCTTCTGGACCCAAAATTTCCTGTCTCTGGTGATAAGGACGCCTTCCTTCCTCCTGGTACAAGGAGGGTCCTTTCAATGGGAATTTATCTCCTGCTTTCAGGAGGACAAAAGAGGGTCAGGGTGTCTTTTTGCACTGGCTGTTTCTTAAATCCTAATTCAAAATGACCTATAGGTCACAGTGGCATGTTTTAGGTGACATATTCTGCTCCTCTTTAGCAGTAACACAGAGCCATACGAGGCGAAGAGGCTGAAGAGGGGAGGTGGAGGGGAGCCTGAAGAGCCCCTCCATAGGCTTCTGCTCTTTCCTCCTGGTGGTCTCTGGAGTTCCGCGGTGGAACCCCAGGGCACAGTTTGCAAGCCACTGCCCTGGAGGGTTTCTAAGGGCCCTGCCATCTCAGGGCTCCTGTGGTCTTGTGCAAGCTGGGTCTCTACCATCCAGGCTTCTGAAAACATGAACCTGAAAACTGGATGTGGTCAGCCTTGTGCAGGGACCATAAAGATGAGTAAAACACAGTGTCTGTTCCAAGAAACCCACCAGCTGCGATGGGACCTAGGAAGTCATGCAAATGACCAAGTACACTGTAAAGGGCCAGTGGCCCCGACCCTTGCCTTTCTTCCTTGTGCCCCTGGGCCAGTGGTTCCCACACTGGCTGGTCTTGAGGTTGCCTGGGGAACTTTGTATTCAAACTCCCAAGGGCTCCTACAGAGGTTCTAATTCAGTTGGTCCAGGTGGAGCTGGGAGTCTGTTATGTTAAAAGCTCCCTGGGGGAAACCGAGTTGCTGCTGGGTTGCAGAAGCTTGGGAACCCCCTGCCCCAGTTTCCTTAGCTGGCTCCCCACACTTGAGTTAACTCTTTGACGTCTTACCTCAGAACATCTCTGGGGCTTCCCAGGTGGCACAGTGGCAAAGAATCTGCCTGCCGATGCAGGAGTTCAAAATCTGGGTCGGGAAGATCCCCTGGAGGAGGAAATGGCAACCCACTCCAATATTCTTGCCTGGAAAATTCCACGGATAGAGGAAGCTGGTGGGCTACAGTCCATGGGGTAGCAAAGAGTCAGACACGACTTAGCAACTGAGCATATGTGCAGAACATCTTTCCTGGGCTGAGCTATTGATCTGTGAAACCACTTACTGGCCTGAAATACCCCCGTAACACAAGCAGCACTGAAGAGAATATTCTTATTGAGCATCACAAGTCTCACTGGGGGGAAATGGTACAGGCGGGACCCTAAAACTCATTCCAGAACCTGAAGATAATTAGACATTGCCAAACAGAAAGAGAGAAGAAGGGGAGGGTGGGGGAGGGAAGGAGAGAATGAATCTCACCTGAATGAATGGTCATTTTCTCTAAATTATCCAGAAGGAAAAAATATATCAGCAAAACCAACCAAGAACCATCAATTAAAAAGATTTCTCTGAGCCAGACTTCTTTCCTGGAAGCTGTAAACTTTATCCTCCAGCAGCCATTAATCTAATACGAAGCCCCTTAAACCTTCCTAATTGTTCTCTTTCAGCATCAGCTGGTTTCATATTAACCTTTCAATCTTTCCCATAAAGCAGTTACTCCAACTCCAGCCAGACCTGGTCCAGGCACTCTGGTTGCCTAGTCCTCTTCTCCTGGCTGGGTGCTCCACCTTTCCACTTCTCTGTGCTCTTTTCTTTCTTTCCTTCTTCCTTTCTCTCTCCTCCTTCCTTTCTTTCTCTTTTCTTTTTCTCTTTCTCTCTCTTTCTCCCTCTCCCACCCTCCCTTCCCTCTGGTGAAGCAGCATCCGAAGAAGTGTCTGACTCCTGGATCTGGGCTGACAGAGCCTAAGGTACCTATTTTGCAAACGGGGCCTGGTGCGCCCGGTTCCTCTATTATTTCAGACAAGGCTGTTGTGGGGGACCATAGCCACAGGCCTGTCAGGGCTGATCAGCCTCAGGCTATTTCTGTGGCTCTGGTTTTTGAGCTTTGTTTACCCTCTCTCCCAGAAAGAAATTATTTCTTTGGAAAAAGCGCCTCACCCAGATGCTCAAGGAACATTTGGAATCGGGCTGTCTTAGGTTCCCCCTTGTGCCCCTCACCCCTCGAGGCCTAAAGCCAGCCTGTGGTCCGTCTCCGGAGCAGCCAACTCAGAAGTAGCCCTCCGTGGCCTCCGCACCACCTGAGCTCCTACCACACAGCCTGAGTTGGAGTTCTGGCCTCTCCTTCAAGCAGTGAGGGAGTTTTGGAGAATGCCCTAGACCCCTTTAGTAACTGTAATAAACGAGAGCAGTGAGGCTGGGCAAGGTCTTTGTCCCATGGGCGATGCCACTGGGGCACTTCCTCTTCTCTTACGGTCAGGGCCGAGCAAGAGGGAACCTCAATGTGACTACCCACACCCTCATCCCATGGGGAACAGAGGCCTTCTCTCAAGCTGGGGCTGCAGAGGGGCTGAGACTCGTGCGAGGGTTTCTCCGCACCCGCTGGGAAGGGCAAGGGCAAGCTTCCCCATGGGCCCTGGGGTGACAAGCCTGGGGTTAAAGGGGTATCCCCGACTGAGACCCTTCTCCCAGCCACCATGGGCCAAAGCCAGCTCTTCTGCAGCCCCACTGCCAGAGGGATCCAGGTTCGGTGTTTGTTCTGGGCTTTCACCTGGTGAGGACACCTTGCCAACACCTCCTCAGGCCTCAGGGGACCCGCCCCAGNGCTGAGTCTGTCTTCTTTCTGGGAGTCAAGAAGTAGCATCTATCAAGAACCTGTGGTCAGCAGAGCTTCCCCAGTGGCTCAGACAGTAAAGAATCTGCCTGCAATGCAAGAGGCCTGGGTTCAATCCCTGAGTTAGGAAGAACCCCTGGAGAAGGGAAGGGCTACCCACCCCAGTATTCTTGCCTGGAGAATTCCATCAGGAGCCTCATGGGCTACAGTCCGTGGGGTCACAAAGAGTCAGACACAACTTAGTGTCTAACACTTGCACTTGTGTGTGTGTGTGTGTGTGTGTGTGTGTGGTCAGCAGAGCCCGGCCTGGGGTCTGTGGGAGGGTGCACACAACTGGCCCAGGTGTGCTCTGATGGGGCCAGAATACCACTGGAAAGAGAAAGTATAGGAGCTTGATAAGGAGGGGAAAAAAATAGCACAATGAGAAACTAAGCAAGTGATTCCATTCAAATAAATTAAATGCAAACTCACTACAACTGGGAGGTTTAGATTGAAGAAGGCCTTTTCAGGTGTGGTTAACCACAGAGTGAGGAAGCGAGCTCTAAGCTGGACTTGGCGGCAGAAGAGAGAAGGTAGGGGCATATTTTCAAATTTGGGTGGAGTGCTTAGTGGTGGGGGCTGTGGGCAGTGCGGGTGTTGCGGGCAGGGTATGGATAAGTGAAGTCACACACACAGTGTTTTGGGAGGAAAAGGAGCGGAAGGAGAAGAGTGACCTAGAAAAGTCAATCACTAGTCTAACAGGTCATGCCCGGAATCCTGTTACACCTTATCCCTCCCCCACCCCCTGTGTGCAGCAACTCTGCTGCTCTGCAGACAAGCCTGTGCCCGGGTTGGTACAATAGTTTCCATAGCAACCAATTGTTCTGTCACAGAGATGGGATTCTAACTCCAGGTGGGATCTGAACAGGAGTAACAGATGAAACCACTAAGTGACAGAGATCTAGTTTTCCAATAAGTGCCCCTGCTAATAAAGAAGAGAAAATGTACCAACTACAAGATAAATGGAACAGAGACCAGCAAATGCGACATTTTCCAGAGGCATCAGCTGTTTGCTGCAAACAACAATAACTCCCTAATAGGTTCAACAGGAATGATGCTTGCAGGAGTGGGGGAAGCCAGAACAGCCTCCAATGGGCTGTGGATGAAGGGTGTAGCAGGGTGGGAGATGCACAATGCCAGGTCTGGGAGGCAGAGAGGAACGCCTCAAGTGTGTCATCTCAACCTTGCACACGTTGCGATTGTGAATCCTGCAGGACCAAGCAGGATGCCAGCATCCCTGCCTGCCTGTGTGCATTCCTCCTCAGAGGATTCATCAATGCTAGCTAGAGTTAGCAGTCCAAGAACAGCACTCACTGTTTAGAAATCACTGGGATGAGTCAGGTCTGAATTATAAGGTCTTTTAGAAGCAAAGCAAGCATATTACTACTCTGAAGGCATGACTGAGGCAGTGCCTTTGTGGTGGAATCAGAGTCGGGTCCAGTCTGATCTGTGACTCACACCAGATGACCCTGGGCAAGTCACTGCCCTGTCTGGGTCCTCGTCTTGTAGACTTAGGGCCCTCCAGATATAGCACCTTTGCTAGTCCATACTTCCGAGTTGCTTCAGGGACCTCCAGGCAGGGGCTGAACTGTGAATGTCGTTTTATTGATTTATTTTTGTCTGTGCTGGGTCCTCGGTGCTGTTCGGGATTTTCTCTGGTTGCAGAGAGCAGGGGCTTTCCATTGAGGTTGCCTCTCCTGTTGAGCATGAGCTCTAGGGTGTGCAGCTTCAGTAGTCGTGGCACGTGGGCTCAACAGTTGTGTTTCCTGGGTGCTAGAGTACAAGCTCAATAGTTGTAGCACACAGATGCCTAGTTGCTCCGTGGTTTGTGGGATCTCCCCAGACCAGGGATTGAACCCGTGTCTCCTGCACTGGCAGGCAGATTCTTTAACACTGAGCCACCAGGGAAGGCCATAAATTGTGAATGTAGATTGATCTCCTGCATTGAGATCAGCTGCTGCTGCTAAGTCACCTGAGTCGTGTCCGACTCTGTGAACAGAACCAACGCCATTAATTTAATTGCCATTCATTTCCACCTTCAGTTAACAGCGATTGACCACTGTCTATATAGCGATCACAAGGCCAGTTATCAGGAACCAAGGTAACAGGTGGTGGCACCTTTGGGATCCTCCCAGCTGAGTGAGGGAGACAGGCGGGTGCATGCTCAGAGCCAGGGGTAGGTCTGGCCCCCGGGTGTGGGCGGGCAGTCTGGGGGCCAGGATAGGGCATGCGGTGGGCCACAGTGCTCTCCGTGCCTGGAGCCTGGCTGGGAGGAGAGACAAGAGGAAAGGAGGGGAGGAAGCAAGCTGTGTGGAGGGGTGGTGCTGACTCTGAAGACCCAGGGACCTGGGGGTGGGAGGAGGGGTGAGAGATGGGAGCAGACATGCCACGTGGGTGTTGGTGCTGGAGATAAACAGGTGCTCAGACAGGAAGGATGGTAAGATAAGGGGAAAGGAATCAGGCAGGGTCCCAGGAAGAAAGAAATGAGAACTGGCGTTTGTGCTGGCAGATATGTCCCTAGAGGAGATTTGAGGCGTTGGTGGTGACCAGTATGATTAGATCCTCATCATGGAGTCCTGGGAAGGTGCTTGGTGTGAGCACCCAGGCTTGGGAAAGGGCCAAAGGAACAGGCAAGGCTGCCAGAAAGCCTGGACTGCTCAGCCAACCCTCAGGGCAGGGTTCCCCCTACCACCCCATGTCCCCTGCCCAGGACTGGCGGGTGGTTGAAGGCATGGATTTAGTGCAGGGAAATGGCTGTCTCCTCTGAGACCTCCAGAAGGTTGGGGAGAGGATTATAGAGGCTCTATAGCATTATGTGATGCAAAGGTGAGTCTCGGCGAAAGAGCCAGAGATAGCAGCCACCTGTCTGAGTTTTGGGTCATACCTGAATGGTCTACTGGTTTTCCCTACTTTCTTCAATTTAAGTCTGAATTTGGCAATAAGGAGTTCATGATCTGAGCCACAGTCAGCTCCTGGTCTTATTTTTGTTGACTATATAGAGCTTCTCCATCTTTGGCTGCAAAGAATATAATCAATCTGATTTCAGTGTTGACCATCTGGTGATGTCCATGTGTAGAGTCTTCTCTTGTGTTGTTGGAAGAGGGTGTTTGCTATGACCAGTGCGTTCTCTTGGCAAAACTCTATTAGTCTTTGCCCTGCTTCATTCCGTATTCCAAGGCCAAATTTACCTATTACTCCAGGTGTTTCTTGACTTCCTACATTCCAGTCCCTTATAATGAAAAGGACATCTTTTTTGGGTGTTAGTTCTAAAAGGTCTTGTAGGTCTTCATAAAACCATTCAACTTCAGCTTCTTCAGCGTTACTGGTTGGGGCATAGACTTGGATAACTGTGATATTGAATGGTTTGCCTTGGAGAAGAACAGAGATCATTCTGTTGTTTTTGAGATTGCATCCAAGTACTGCATTTCAGACTCTTTTG
>SJYQ01020719.1:2900-16208 GCA_006410935.1 Redunca redunca
TACTACGGATGAACTGTAACACCTTTGATCCATATGTGTATTTATAGTCTTTTCAAATCTTTTGCAGAATTACCTATACAGAATCATATGAAGATTTTAATATTTTGGTTTTGTTTTTAAAAAGGAGAGGGAGAACCAAACAGAAAGGTAGTCATGGTTACTCTACTCACAAGTAATTAATTTCTACTAAAGAATGACATTGACAAATATCAAGCTTTTTGTATAGCTACACAAATGCACATTTGGTGGGTCTTGAACAAAGGTCTGATAGAATAGAAAACCAGGGGAAATACCTTCCCAGTGATTTCTCCCTATCATCAGAGTAAGAATGGTTATTTGAAAATAGATAATTGTTTTCTTTGGATAAAACCTGTTAGTAGTTCATGGCCTGACAGTTAATTCTAACCCTCTCCTTCAAGAATGCCCCAACAGTGTATTCATCAAGGAGACTGAAGGCTTCCTCTGGGATGCATATGCCTGACCTGCCCATCAGGAATTCATAAACCCAGTGCTAATGGTTATCTGAATTAAAAAAAAAAAATTGTTCATCACTATTAATTTTAGTTCACATACATTAAAATTAAGTTTTTTCATTGGTGAACTGGTCTATGAATTTTAATGCATGAATGAATTCTTGAAATCACCACCATTATAGGAAAAAGAACAATTCCAATGCTACCCTCTTTGTATTCAGACCTTCTTCTCAGTACTAATGCATGATATTCATTGTCTCTATAGACTTATCTTTTCCATAAATTCATAAACAGAATAATATATCGTGTATATTTTTGGGTCTGCATTCTTTAACTTAGTAAAATGCACTTAAGCTTCATTCATCCATATATAAATACACAATCCATTCCTTTTTTACTGCTGAGTAGAATTTCATTGTATGGATGTGTAATTGTTGAAAAACATCTGGGCTGTTTTCTGTTTGGGGCACTTATGATTAAAACTGTAATAAATATTTGTGTGTACTCTTCTCTGTAAACATAAGTTTTAACTTCTGTACGATAAATACCTGGAAATGGGATTGATGGATGTCATGGCAACTCTATATTAACTTTCATAAGAAACTGCCAAAATGTTTGTCAAAGTGGCTGCACCTACTCCACTCTTCCACCAGCAGTGGTACAGTGTCTCAATTGTTCCTTATCCTTGTCAGCACCTGCTCTTCCTGCTCAGTCACTAAGTTGTGTCCATTTCTTTGCGATCATGTGGACTGCAAACTCCAGACTCCTTTGTCCTCCACTATCTCTCAGAGTTTGCTCAAATTCATGTCCATTGAGTTGGTGACAATATCGAATCATCTCATCTTCTGCCTCCTTTTCCTTTTGCCTTCAATCTTTCCAAGCATCATGGCCTTTTCCAGTGAGTCAGCTCTTTGCATGAGATGGCCAGTATTGGAATGTCAGCATCAGTCATTCTGATGAATATTCAGGTTAGATTTCCTTTAGGAGTGACTGGTTTCATCTCCTTGCAGTCCAAGGGATTCCCAAGAGTCTTCTCCAACACAACAGTTCAAAAGCATCAGTTCTTTGGTGTGTAGCCTTCTTTATGGTCCAACTCTCACATCCATTCATGACTACTAGAAAAACCATTGGTTTGACTATATGGACCTTTATTGGCAGAGTAACGTCTCTGCTTTTTAATATGCTGTCTAGGTTTGTCATAGCTTTTCTTCCAAGGAGCAAGCATCTTTTAATTTCATGGCTGCAGTCACCATCGGAGAAGGCAATGGCACCCCACTCCAGTAATCTTGCCTGGAAAATACCATGGTCAGAGGAGCCTGGTAGGCTGCAGTCCATGGGGTCACTAAGAGTCAGGCACGACTGAGCGACTTCCCTTTCACTTTTCACTTTTCATGCATTGGAGAAGGATATGGCAACCCACTCCAGTATTCTTGCCTGGAGAATCTTAGCGACAGAGGAAACTGGTGGGCTGCTGTCTATGAGGTCACACAGAGTCAGACACGACTGAAGTGACTTAGCAGCAGCAGCAGCAGCAGCAGTCACCATCTGCAGTGAATTTGGAAACCAATAAATTAAAGTCTGTGCCTGTTTTCATTGTTCCCCCATCTATTTGCCCTGAAGTGATGGGACTGGATGCTATGGTCTTAGTTTATTGAATGTTGAGTTTTAAGCCAGGTTTTTACATCTCATCTTTCACTTTCATCAAGAGGCTCTTTAGTTCCTCTTTGCTTTCTGATGTAAGGGTGGTGTCATATGCACATATGAGGTTATTGATATTTCTCTCGGCAGTCTTGATTCTGGCTTGTGGCTCATCCAGCCAGGCATTTTGCATGATGTACTCCACGTTGGCCTGCAAGGAGATCCAACCAGTCCATCCTAAAGGAAATCAGTCCTGAATATTCATTGGAAGAACTGATGCTGAAGCTGAAACTCCAATACTTTGGCCACCTGCTGAGAAGAATCTACTCATTGGAAAAGACCATGATCCTGGGAAAGACTGAAGGTGGGAGGAGAAGGGGATGACAGAGGATGAGATGGTTGGATGGCATCATTGACTCAATGGACATGAATTTGAGTAGGCTCCAGGAGTTGATGATGGACAGGGAAGCCTGGTGTGCTGCAGTCCATGGACTTGAAAAGAGTTGGATATAACTGAGTGCCTGAACTGAACTGGACTGACTCCACCTGCATATTTGAGGTTGTTGGTATTTTCCCCAGTTGGTATTTTCCCTAGCAATCTTGATTTCAGCTTGTGATTCATCCAGCCTGGCATTTTGTATGATGTACTCCGCATATAAGTTAAATAAGCAGGGTGACAATAAACAGTCTCAACACTCCTTTCCCAATTTTAAACCAGTCAGTTTTTCCATGCAAGTTTCTAACTGTTGCTCCTTGACAAGCATACAGTTTTCTCAGAAGACAGGTAGGGTGGTCTGGTATTCCTAAGTTTTTAAGAAGTTTTCACAATTTGTTGTGATCCACACAATGAAAGGCTTTTCATAGTCAATGAAGCTGAAGTTTGTGTTTTTCTGGAATTCCCTTGCTTTCTCTATGATCCAGTGGATGTTGGCAATTTGATCTCTGGTTCCTCTGCCTTTTCTAAACCCAGCTTGTACATCTAGAATTTCATCATTGGTTCATACACTGGAGTAGCCTAGCTTGGAGGATTTTTAGCATAACCTTAGTAGCATGTAAAATGAGTGCAATTATGTCATAATTTGAACATTCTTTGGCACTGCCCCTCTTTGGGATTGGAATGAAAACTGACCTTATCTAGTCCTGTGCCCACTGCTGAGTTTTCCAAAATTGCTGTCATATTGAGTGCAGCACTTTAACACTACCCACTATTGTCTTTCAGAATTTTAAATGGGGCGGGGGCAGTCCTAAGATGGTGGAGGAATAGGACAGGGATACCACTTTCTCCCCCAGAAATTCATCGAAGAACATTTGAATGCCGAGCAAATTCCACAAAACAACTTCTGAATGCTGGCAGAGGACATCAGGCACCCAGAAAGGCAGCCCATTGTCTTTGAAAGGGGGTAGGACAAAATATAAAAGATAAAAAGAGAGACAAAAGAGTAAGGAATGGAGACCCATCCTGGGCAGGGAGTCTTAAAATCGAAATTTCCAAACACCAGGAAACACTCTCTCTGGCAGGTCTGTCATGAGCCTCGGAGTCTCAGAGGGCAACATAACCAGGAGGAAAAATAAATAAATAATTAAAACCCATAGATTATGTGCCTAACAGCAACTCCCAGCGGAGCAGCAGCCCAGAGGCTCGCATCCTGGCTGGACAGTGAGGCACGGGCTGCATTGTTTAGGATAAGGACTGGGCCTGAATGCCCCGAGGGCAATCTGAGGGAACTAGCTTGAAATAGAACCCAGATTATGGGATAGCTATCCCATGAAAAGCCCTAACCTAAGACACCACCAGGCCTACTCACAGAACAAAAGACTGAGCAGAGCTAGCCAGCTGAAGACAGGCCCATCCCCCACCGGAGACAGGAAAGTGAGGGCAGCCAGAGCTGGAATTGGGCAACATGGCCCAAAGAGGCATCCTATACCAAACTGCAAGCAGACTTCATTGCTAACCAAGACTTCTTGGGATTCTGGATGGTTGACATCTGCCGGGAGGGTCACAGCCAGAGATCAGCTCCGAGAAGAGACACACGGCATGCCTGAGAAAACGCTCCCGTTGTACACCCAGAAAACCGAGCTGCTGGGACGGGGGAGGAGATAAGTCACAGCCTTCAACTGGGGGCGATGGTGCTCGCTAATCACCTGGTCACCTGAGCTGCTCGGACCTGGGAAGGGCACAAAACGCAGGCCCAACCAAGTCTGCACCTTTGTGAAGTACCTGAGAATCTGAGCTTGAGCAGCTTAGACCTGGGAAGTGCATACAACCCAGGGCCAGCATCAGACAGTTCCCAGCAGAGCAACCTAGAGCCTAAGCTGTGTAGACTGGGAAAGCACACACGCTGTGAGCGGGGCAAATCCAGTGTGGCTGAATCACTGTGAGCACATGCCAGTGAAATTTTTTGCAGTGTTCCCCCCTTCCCACAGCACAACTGAACAAGTGAGCCTAAAAAAAGTGACCACCACAGCCCCACCTGTGTCAGGGCGGAAATTAGACACTGAAGAGACCAGCAAACAGAAGAAGCTAAAATAAACAGAAGGAACTGCTTTGGAAGTGACAGGTGTAATAGACTAAAACCGTGTAGTTAGCACCAACTACATAGGAAGGGGCCTATAGACCTTGAGAAGTACAAGCTGGACCAAGGAACTATATGAAAATGAACTGACCCCACACTGTCTGCTACAGCTCCAGAGAAAGTCCTAGATATATTTCTACTATTATTTTTTTAATTAAAAACAAATTTATTTTAAAGTCCCCTATTACTGCTTTAATTTTCATTTTTATAACCTATTACCTCGCAAAAATAAAAACAGACCCTATTTTTAAAGCAAACTTCNTTTGAATCAGTTCTAATGAGGTGGATGAAACTGGAGCCTATTATACAGAGTGAAGTAAGTCAGAAAGAAAAACACCAATACAGTATACTAACGCATATATATGGAATTTAGAAAGATGGTAATGATAACCTTGTATGTGAGACAGAAAAAGAGACACAGATGTATAGAACAGTCTTTTGGACTCTGTGGGAGAGGGTGAGGGTGGGATGATATGGGAGAATGGCATTGAAACATGTAAATTATCACATGTGAAACGAATCACCAGTCCAGGTTCGATGCATGATACAGGGTGCTCGGGGCTGGTGCACTAGGATGACTCAGAGGGATGTAATGGGGAATGAGGTGGAAGGAGGGTTCAGGATGGGGAACACATGTACACCCACGGCAGATTCATGTCAATGTATGGTAAAACCAGTACTATATTGTAAAGTAGATAAATAAATAAAACTGAAAAAAAATTAAAAAGAAAGAAAGAAAAGTAGGAAAGAGTCATTTTGGTCCCTTACTGACTAATATGGATTCCTCCCAGGAAAAAAAACCTGCTCGGGTCAAGAATCATTTTAGGCATTAATCTTTGTTCTGATCTTCTGGTATCACAGGAACTAAGCATCTTCAAGGATGCTTATCTAGCATAAGTTCATAGTGGAATTCCCTGTTGCCTTTGGCCCACTGTGATCACTGGACTGTAATGTCAAGGCAATGTCATCCTCTGAATCGGAGGCTCAGGCTTCTGTTCACTTTTTGCTCTTTGGAGAATTTTTCTACACATGTAAATTTATAGAAAAATTTACACTTGTATTTCCCATAAATATAATCACAAATCTGAATATATAATTGTTTGGAGAAGTCATTTCCTTATTGTAATGTAGAAAAATTATAAAGGATAAAAATTTCACTTATTCAATAGGTGAATAAGTAAATTGTGACCTTTTGTATTTGGAATAAAATGGGAAAATTAAAAAAAAAAGAATTTTAAATAGCTCAGCTGGAATTCTATCACTTCCACTAGCTTTGTTTGTAGTAATGCTTCCTAAGGCCTACTTGACTTCACATTCCAGTATGTCTGGCTCTAGATGATCAACCATATCACTGTGATTATGCTGCTCATTAAGATCTTTTTTGTATAGTTTTCTGTGTATTCCTATCACCCCTTCTTAATCTCTTTTGCTTCTTTTAGGTTCTTACCGTTTCTGTCCTTTATTGTACCCATCCTTTCATGAAATGGTCCCTTAATACTTACATTAAAAAAAAAACCTCGGNTTAATACTTACATTAAAAAAAAAAAAAAAAAGATCTCTAGTCTTTTCCATTGTATTGTTTATCATTACTTTCTAGTGTCAGGTTTTTATAACTGTATATTTCCAATCTAAAGTATTTAATGGCATCGCATGGCTTTAATTTAAATTACCCTGATGACTTATGATGCTGAGTGTATTTCATGCTCTTTGGTTCAGTTCAGTTCAGTCACTCCATCATGTCTGACTCCTTGCAACCCCATGGACTGCAGCACACCAGGCTTCCCTGTCCAACTCTCAGAGCTTGCTCAAACTCATGTCCATTGAGTCAATGATGCCATCTAACCGTCTCATCCTCTGTCATCCCCTTCTCCTCTGGCTTTCAATCTTTCCCATATCAGGGTCTTTTCCAATGAGTTAGTTCTTCACATCAGGTGGCCAAAGTATTGGAGCTTCAGTTTCAGCATCAGTCCTTACATGAATATTCAGGATTGATTACCTTTAGGATTAACTAGTTTCATCTCCTTGGAGAAGGCAATGGCAACCCACTCCAGTACTCTTGCCTGGAAACTCCCATGAACGGAGGAGCCTGGTAGGCTGCAGTCCATGGAGTCGCGAAGAGTCAGACACGACTGAGCGACTTCACTTTCACGCATTGGAGAAGGAAATGGCCCCCCACTCCAGCGTTCTTGCCTGGAAAATCCCAAGGACGAAGGAGCCTGGTAGGTTGCTGTCTATGGGGTCACACAGAGTCAGACATGACTGAAGCGACTTAGCAGCAGCAGTTTTATCTCCTTGCAGTCCAAGGAACTCACAAGAGTCTTTACAATACCACAATTCAAAAACAACATTTCTTTGGCGTTCAGCTTTCTTTATAGTCCAACTCTCACACCCATACATGACTCATGGAAAAAAACATACCTTTGAGTAGATGGACCTTTGTTGGCAATGTAATGTCTCTGCTTACTTATGGGAAAAATACCAATAACCTCAGAGATGCAGATGACACCACCCTTATGACAGAAAGCAAAAAGGAACTAAACAGCCCCTTGATGAAAATGAGTGAGGAGAGTGTAAAAGCTGGCTTAAAACTCAACATTTCAAAAACTAAGATCATGGAATCTGGTCCAATCACTTCATGGAAAATAGATGGGGAAACAATGGAAACAGTGAAAGACTTTCTTTTTTTATTTATTTTAATTAGAGGCTAATTACTTTACAATATTGTGGTGGTTTTGCCATACATTCACATGAATCAGCCATAGGTGTACCTGTTGTGTTCCCCATCCTGACCCTCCCTCCAACCTCCCTCCCTATCCCTTTTCTCGATGTCATTCCAGTGCACCAACCCTAAGCACCCTGCCTCATTCATCGAACCTGGACTGGTGATCTATTTCACATATGTTAATATACATGTTTCAATGCTATTATCTCAAATCATCCCACCCTTGCCTTATCCCACAGAGTCCAACAGTCTGTTCTTTACATCTATGTCTCTTTTGCTGTCTCACATATAGGATCATCATCCTATCTCGCATATAGGATCATCTTTGTAAATTCCATATATATGTGTTAATATACTGTATTGATGTTTTTCTTTCTCACTTACTTCATTCTGTATAATAGGCTCCAGTTTCATCCACCTCATTAGAACTTATTCAAATGCATTATTTTAATAGCTGAGTAATGTTCCATTGTGTATATGTACCACAGCTTTCTTATCCATTCGTCTGCTGATGGACATCTAGATTGCTTTCATGTCCTGGCTATTGTAAACAGTGCTTCAATGAACACTGGGGTCCACGTCTCTTTCAATTCTGGTTTCCTCGGTGTGTAAGATCAGCAATAGGATTGCTGGATCATATGGTAGGTCTATTGCCAGCTTCTTAAGGAATCTCCACACTGTTCTCTATAGTGGCTGTACTAGTTTGCATTCCCACCAACACTGTAAGAGGGTTCCTTTTTCTCCACACCCTTTCCAGCATTTATTGTTTTTAGACTTTTGATAGCAGCCATTCTGACTGGCATGAGATGGTACTTCAGTGTGGTTTTGATTTACATTTCTCTGATAATAAGTGATGTTAAGCATTTTTCATGTGTTTGTTAGCCATCTATATGTCTTTGGAGAAATGTCTGTTTAGTTCTTTGGTCCAGTTTTTTGATTGGGTTGCTTATTTTTCTGTAGTTGACCTGCAGGAACTGCTTTTATGTTTCTAAGGTTAATTTTTTGTCAGTTTCTTCTTTGCTATTATTTTCTGCTATTCCAAAGGCTGTCTTTTCACCGTGCTTATATTTTCCTTCATTAATTAAGTCCCATTTGTTTATTTTTGCTTTTATGTCCATTACTCTGGGAGGTGGGCCATAGAGGACCCTGCTGTGATTATGTCAGGGAGAGTTTTGCCTATGTTTTCCTCTAGGAGTTTTATAGTTTCTGATCTTACATTTAGATCTTTAATCCATTTTGAGTTTATTTTTGTGTATGGTGTCAGAAAATGTTCTAGTTTAATTCTTTTAAAAGTGGTTGACCAGTTTTCCTAGCACCACTTGTTAAAGAAATTGTCTTTTCTCCGTGGTATATTCTTGCCTCCTTTGTCAAAGATAAGTTGTCCGTAGGTACGTGGATTTATCTCTGGGCTTTCTATTTTGTTCCATTGATCTATATTTCTGTCTTTGTGCCAGTACCATACTCTCTTGATGACTGTTGCTATGTAGTATAGCCTGAAGTCAAGCAAGTTGATTCCTCCAGTTCCATTCTTCTTTCTCAAGATTGCTCTGGCTATTCGAGGCTTTTTGTAATTCCATGAAGATTGTGAAATTATTTGTTCTAGTTCTCTGAAAAATACCGTTGATAGCTTGATAGGGATTGCATTGAATCTATAGATTGCTTTGGGTAGTATACTCATTATCACTATATTGATTCTTCCAATCCATAAACATGGTATATTTCTCCATCTATTTGTGTCATCTTTGATTTCCTTCATAAGTGTTTTATAGTTTTCTATATATAGGTCTTTTTGTTTCTTTAGATAGATTTATTCCTAAGTAGTATATTCTTTTCATTGCAATGGTGAATGGAATTGTTTTCTTAATTTCTCTTTCTGTTTTCTCATTGTTAGTGTATAGGAATGCAAGGGATTTCTGTGTGTTAATTTTATATCCTGCAACTTAACTATATTCATTAATTAGCTCTAGTAATTTTCTGGTAGAGTCTTTAGGGTTTTCTGTGTGGAGGATCATGTCATCTGCAAACAGTGAGAGTTTTACTTCTTTTCCAATCTGGATTCCTTTTATCTCTTTTTCTGCTTTGATTGCTGTGGCCAAAACTTCCAAAACTATGTTGAATAGTAGTGGTGAGAGTGGGCACTCTTGTC
This sequence comes from Redunca redunca, assembly GCA_006410935.1. NCBI lineage: Eukaryota > Metazoa > Chordata > Mammalia > Artiodactyla > Bovidae > Redunca > Redunca redunca. The sequence goes on from SJYQ01020719.1 coordinate 12,453, forward strand.
TTGTTCCTGACTCTAGGGGAAATGCTTTCAGTGTTTCACCCTTGAGGATAATGTTTGCTGGGGGGTTGTCATATATGGCTTTTATTATGTTGAGATATGTTTTTTCTCTGCCTGCTTTCTGGAGGGTTTTTATTATAAATGGATGTTGAATTTTGTCGAAGGCTTTCTCTGCATATATTGAGATAATCTTTTTGGTTTTTATCTTAATTTGTTAATGTGATATATCACATTGATTGATTTGCAGATATTGAAGAATCCTTGCATCCCTGGGATAAAGCCCACTTGGCCATGGTGTATGATCTTTTTAATATGCTGCTGGATTCCGATTGCCAGAATTTTGTTAAGGATTTTAGCATCTATGTTCATCAGTGATATTGGCCTGTTCAGTTCAGTTCAGTTCAGTCACTCAGTCGTGTCCAACTCTTTGTGACCCCATGAATTGCAGCACGCCAGGCCTCCCTGTCCATCACCAACTCCCGGAGTTCACTCAGACTCGCATTCATTGAGTCAGTGATGCCATTTTCTTCTTTTGTGGCATCTTTGTCAGGTTTTGGTATTAGGGTGATGTTGACCTCATAGAATGAGTTTGGCAGTTTACCTTCCTCTGCAATTTTCTGGAAGAGTTTGAGTAGGATAGGTGCTAGCTCTTGTCAAATTTTTGGTAAAATTCAGCTATGAAGCCATCTGGTCCTGGGCTTTTGTTTGTTGGAGATTTTTTTTATTACAGTTTCTATTTCTGTACTTGTGATGGGTCTGTCAAGATTTTCTATTTCTTTTTGGTTCAGTTTTGGAAAGTTATACTTTTCTAAGAACTTGTCCATTTCTTCCAAGTTGTCCATTTTATTGGCATATAGTTGCTGATAGTAGTCTCTCATGATCCTTTTTATCTCTGTGTTGTCTGTTCTGATTTCTCTATTTTCATTTCTAATTTTGTGGATTTTATTCTTCTCTGTTTGTTGATGAGTCTGGCTAATGGTTTGTATATTTTATTTATCCTCTCAAAGAACTAGCTTTTAGCTTTTTTGATTTTTGATATGGTCTCTTTTGTTTCTTTTGCATTTATTTCTGCCCTAATTTTTGTTATTTCTTTCCTTCTAGTAATCTTGTGTTTCTTCATTTCTTCTTTTTCTAGTTGCTTTAGGTGTAGAGTTAGGTTATTTATTTGATTTCCCTCCTGTTTCTTGAGGTAGATTTGTATTGCTATGAACCTTCCCCTTAGCACTGCTTTTACTGAATCCCATAGGTTTTGGGTTGTTGTGTTTTTATTTTCATTAGTTTCTATGCACATTTTGATTTCTTTTTTAATTTCTTCTGTGATTTGTTGGTCATTCAGAAATGTGTTGTTTAGCCTCCATATGTTTGTATATTTCATAGTTTTTTTTTCTTTTTTTTTTCTATAGTTGACATCTAATCCTACTGCACTGTGATCACAAAAAATGCTTGAGATGATTTCAATTTTTGAATTTACTAAGGCTAGATTTATGGCCCATGATGTGATCTGTCCTGGAGAACGTTCCGTGTGCACTTGAGAAAAAGGTGAAATTCATTGTTTTAGGGTGAACCATCCTATAGATATTAATTAGGTCTATCTGGTCCATTGTTTCATTTAAGTTTGTGTTTCCTTGCTAATTTTCTGTTTTGTTGATCTATCCATAGGTGTGAGTGGGGTATTAAAGTCTCCCACTCTTATTGTGTTACTGTTAATTTCCCCTTTCATATTTGTTAGCATTTGCCTTACATATTGTGGTGCTCCTATATTGGATGCATATATATTTATAATTGTTATATCTTCTTTTTGGATTGATCCTTTGATCGTTATGTAATGTCCTTCTTTGTCTCTTTTCATGGCCCTTATTTCAAAGTCTAAGTATTGCTACTCCTGCTTTCTTTTCATGTCCATTTGCATGGAATATCTTTCCAGCCCTTCACTTTCAATCTGTATGTTTCCCTTGTTTTGAGGTGGATCTCTTGTAGAACAACATATATAGGGGTCTTTTTTTTTTTTTGTATCCATTCAGGCAGTCTTTGTCTTTTGGTTGGGGCATTCAACCCACTTATATTTAAGGTAATTATTGATAAGTATGATCCCATTGCCATTTACTTTATTGTTTTGGGTTCAAGTTTATAAACCTTTTCTGTGTTTCCTGTCTAGAGAAGATCCTTTAGCTTTTGTTGAAGAGCTGATTGGTGGTGCTGAATTCTCTCAGCTTTTGCTTGTCTGTAAAGCTTTTGATTTCTCCTTCAGATTTGAATGAGATCCTTGCTGGGTACAGTAATCTGGGTTGTAGGTTTTTCTCTTTCTTAAATGGATGAAAGGGTATGTCCTGCCATTCCCTTCTGGCTTGAAGAGTTTCTATTGAAAGATCAGCTGTTATCCTTATGGGGATCCCCTTGTGGGTTAATTGTTGTTTTTCCCTTGCTGCTTTTAATATTTTTTCTTTGTGTTTGATCTTCATTCATTTGATTAATATGTGTTTTGGGGTATTTCACCTTGGGTTTATCCTGTTTGGGACTCTCTGGGTTTCTTGGACTTGGGTGGGTGTTTCCTTCCCTATTTTAAGGAAGTTTTCAACTATTACCTCCTCAAGTATTTTCTCATGGCCTTTGTTTTTGTCTTCTTCTTCTGGGACTCCTATGATTCGAATGTTGGTGTTTGACATTGTCCCAGATGTCTCTGAGGTTATCCTCATTTCTTTTAATTCTTTCTTCTTTTTTCCTCTCTGTCATTTTTGGCCACCATTCTATCTTCCACCTCACTTATCCTCTCTTCTGCCTCAGTTATTTACTATTGGTTCCCTCCACAGTGCTTTTGATCTCAGCTATTGCGTTATCCATTATTGATTGATTCTTTTTTATTTCTTCTAGATCCTTTTTAAACTTTTTCTGCATCTTCTCAGTCCTACTCTCCAGACTATTTATCTGTGACTCCATTTTGTTTTCAAGATTTTGGATCATTTTTACTATCATTATTCTGAATTCTTTTTCAGTTAGACTCCCTATCTCCTCCTCTTTGGTTTGGTTTGGTGGANTATCTCCTCCTCTTTGGTTTGGTTTGGTGGACATTTATCATGTTCCTTTACCTGCTGAATATTTCTCTGCCTTTTCATCTTGCTTACGTTGCTGTGTTTGGGGTGGCCTCTCTGTGTGCTGGAAGTTTGTGGTTCCTCTTTATTGTGGAGGTTGCTTCCTGTGGGTGGGGCTGGACAAGTGGCTTGTCAAAGTTTCCTGGTTAGGGAAGCTTGTGTTGGTGTTCTGGTGGGTGGAGCTTGATCTCTTCTCTCTGGAGTGCAATGAAGTGTCCAGTAGTGAGTTTTGAGGTGTCTTTGGGTTTGGTGTGACTTTTGGCCTCCTGCATTTTTGTGCTCAGGTTCATGTTCCTGCTTTGTTGGAGAATTAGCTTGGTATGTCTTGTTCTGAAACTTGTTTGCTCTTGGGTTGAGCTTGGTTTCAGTGTAGGTATGGAGGCTTTTGGATGAGCTTTTTTCGATTAATGGTCCCCGGAGTCAGGAGATTTCTGGTCATCTCAAGTTTTGGATTTAGGCCTCCTGCCTCTGGCTTTCAGTCTTATTCTTATAGTAGCCTCAAGACTTCTCCATCCATACAGCACTGATGACAGCACATCTAGTTTAATGGTCAAAAGATTCTCCACAGTGAGGGACACCCAGAGAGGTTCACAGAGTTACATGAAGAAGAGAAGAGGGAGGAGGGAGATAGAGGTGACCAGGAAGAGAAGAGGGGGAATTAAAAGGGGAGAGA
>SJYQ01020729.1:0-12317 GCA_006410935.1 Redunca redunca
TGAACAGGCAGAGCTGGGAGCTGGACCTAGGCCATCAAGGGTTTTGTTGATGTGACCAGGGTGACTCTCAAATTAAAACGAAAAATTGTAATTTTCCAAGGTTTGGCCCCTGTGTGTGGGTGCATGTATTTGTAGTGAGAAAGAACAGAGTAGCTAATCAAAGCATACAGAAAACTGAAATGTGATTACCGAAACTGCACACACAGCTTCAATTTACCTGTGTGGAGAGCGGCTATGCTCCTTACACTCATTAGCTGCTGTACAATTATTTCAGAGCTCAACAACATGACGTGCGTAATCAGTGGTGTCCGACTCTTTCGTGACCCCATGGGACTGTAGCCCGCCAGGCTCCTCTGTCCATGGGGATTCTCCAGGCAAGAATACTGGAGTGGGTTGCCATGCCCTCCTCCAGGGGAATCTTCCTGACCCAGGGATCGAACCCGAGTCTCCAGCATTGGCAGGTGGATTCTTTACCACTGTGTTACCTGGGAAGATCAGAGCTCAAGTTTCAGACTTAAAAATGTCACAGAGAAGACATCCTTTTCAGAGATCTAATCCACATATTTCACTCCTTGAAATCTGACATTCTTTTGGTGACATCAGTGAACTGGCTTCAAATGACAGTTCTAGCTCTTTGATGGATCCATGGCCTCTGCTGATACTGATAAAAGCTAATTCTTAAACGGAGACACACAGCATGGAGGCCATCCCAGGGGTGCGGCCCACATCACAAGTCTACACCTACGTCAGCCTGCACGTGAGGGAAACACCTGTCAAGGAATCCTAACACACAATCACAGTCCTCCAGCTGAGCCTGAGCTTGATTTACCCTGAAAATAGGACCTGCTACAGTGGAAACAGTGTCAGACTTTATTTTTTGGGGCTCCAAAATCACTGCAGATGGTGACTGCAGCCATGGAATTAAAAAATGCTTACTCCTTGGAAGAAAAGTTATGACCAACCTAGATAGCACATTGAAAAGCAGAGACATTACTTTGGCAACAAAGGTCTGTCTAGTCAAGGCTATGGTTTTTCCAGTGGTCATGTATGGATGTGAGAATTGGACTGTGAAGAAAGCTGAGTGCCGAAGAATTGATGCTTTTGAACTGCGGTGTTGGAGAAGACTCTTGAGAGTCCCTTGGACTCTGCAAGGAGATCCAACCAGTCCATTCTAAAGGAGATCAGCCCTGGGATTTCTTTGGAGGGAATGATGCTGAAGCTGAAACTCCAGTACTTTGGCCACCTCATGCGAAGAGTTAACTCATTGGAAAAAACTCTGATGCTGGCAGGGATTGGGGGCAGGAGGAGAAGGGGACGACAGAGGATGAGATGGCTGGATGGCATCACGGACTCGATGCACGTGAACCTGAGTGAACTCCGGGAGTTGGTGATGGACAGGGAGGCCTGGCGTGCTGCGATTCATGGGGTCACAAAGAGTCGGACACGACTGAGCGACTGAACTGAACTGAACTAGCCTTATAAGGAAATTCCCTTTCCGACCTCTCTAGATAATCCATTTCCATACTGCCTCTTTTAAAGCTCTATTGATACTATGTATAAAATAAATAACTAATGAGAACCTACTGTATAGTATTTTATCAACAAAGATGCATCCATATAGTCAAAGCTATGGTTTTTCCGGTAGTCATGCACAAATGTGAGAGTTGAATCATAAAGAACGCTGAGTGCCAAAGAATTGAAGGTTTCGAATTGTGATGCTGGAAAAGACTCTTTGGAGAATCCCTTGGGCAACAAGGATATCAAACCTATCAAACTTATTGGAAATGAACCCTGAATATTCAATGGAAAGTCTGATGCTGAAGTTGAAGCTCCAATCCTCTGACCACCTGATCTGAAGAGCCGACTCATTGGGAAAATAACTGATGCTTGGAAAGGCTGAATGCAAGAGAAGGGGGAGATGGAGAATGAGACAGTCGGATGGCATCACTGACTCAGTGGACATGAGTTTGAGCAAACTCAGGACATAGTGAAGGACAGGGAAGCCTGGCATGCTGCAGTCCATGGGTGCAAAGAGTTGGACATGATTCAGCGCTTGAACAACAACACTGTGCAGCACAGAGAACTCTACTCAGTGCTCTGTAGTGACTTAAATGGGAAGGGAATCCAAAAAGAGGGGAAATACATATACATATAGCTAATTCACTTTGCTGTACAGTAGAAACCAACACAAAATCACAAAGCAACTATGTGGGCATGTGTGCCAAGTCACTTCAGTGGTGGTCACTCTTTGCGACCCTATGGACTGTGGCCCTCCATGCTTCTCTGTCCATGGGATTTTCCAGGCAAGAATACTGGAGTGGACTGCCATGCCCTCCTCCAGGGGATCTTCCCGACCCAGGGATTGAACTCATGTCTCTTGAGACTCCTGCAGTGGTAAGCAGGTTCTTTACCAGTAGCACCACCTGGGAAGCCCATAAAACAACTAAGCTCCAATAAAACTTAATTAAAAAAACTAAAGCTCTATAAACTCACTCTCGCCCCAAATGTCTTTACAATGCTGATAAGACACTGTACTCCTCCAATCCATGGACTGTCTTTCTCTGAATGAAGGACATCAAACTTATTACTAAATTATTTTAGTTTTGTTATTTGATAGTATCAAACTTTTTTTTTCTGCTTAAAGGATAGATATTCTAAAACTGACCCCAGATTCCTTCCAACTTACAACAAAGGCCTGTAAATAAATTCTCACTGCTGATACCCAGCAGAAAATCAAGAGTTCTCTTAACAGAAAAGTTTGTTATTCAACACTCATGCAATTAATTACCCATGTTTACAGCACAAATTTTAGGCAGGCCCAAGAAGAGTGATGCCCACTGCCTGGAATAGATATAAAACTGGAATTAAAAAAAAAAACAAAGCCTCATGTAGGACAACCAACCAACTCTTTAGGCCATAGTTTTCTATCCAATTAATGCCCATTTAGTCCTAAGAGTAAATGTCCTATCTTTTAACTGAATGCATATATACATATACATCATATACATACTATACCACATATAATTGTGTTTATTGTGCTCTGAGGTAACAATCAAAATTCTTTTCAACGTCAATCACTTTGATGTTTATCTCTTTAATTCCGTCTTGTAGTTTTCCTGCCATGTTTCATACACAAAAACATACTGTATCATGATTTTTATATTATTTTGACTCTGTCAATATTATTATATCTCATCAGCCTTGATCATATGAACATGAAGATAAAAACAGAGTTAAGGGCAAAAATGGAAGCATCTGCTTAGGCCTTTCCCTTCATTATCTTATTTGACTCTCAGAAGAACCAAGATAATTCACTTCCACATCTACTTAGATAATCAGAAATGCTCAAAACCTCCCTAGGAGTCTAATCACTGGTGTTTACTCCAAAGTCCATGCTTACTTTTTTTCATAGTTAACCAGCTGGTATTCCTGCTACTAGTTCTTCAGCATTTTTATTTTCGGTTCTTGAATATTATTTTCAAATAAGTTTCTCCCTGATGATAGTAGTATCTTGCAGTTCTTTGCTACTGGCTCTTAAAAAATATTTTTAGACCAAGTAAAAGGGCAACAAATTCAGTTTTAAAAAAAGTTTAAATGTTAAATCTGCATTTTCTAAATTAAACTCCTAGACGTTAACACTTAGTAACCTTTGGTAGCTTCCTCTTTAAGAAGTGAAGTCGCTCAGTCGTGTCCAACTCTTTGCAACCCCATGGACTGTAGCCCATCAGGCTCCTGGATTTTCCAGGCAAGAATACTGGAGTGGGTTGCCATTTCCTTCTCCAGGGGATAATCCCAACCCAGGGACTGAACCTGGGTCTCCCTCATTGTAGGCAGATGCTTTACGGTCTGAGCCACCAGTGAAGTTCTCCTCTTTAAGAAGCTGCCCCAGAAATGAAAAGGGAAAACTTTCTCCTAAATTAGTTCTTACCTTAAATCAGAAACAGCTAATCGAATCACCAAAGTAGGGGCCCAGTATCCCCAACAGTCCAAACTGTGAATGCATATCCTTCAAGGCTTATGTTATTTTATCTCTATTTGCTAATTTCTCAACAATGAGCACATTCACAGGCAAGGAGCATACCTATCTATGCATATCCCTGTATTGTGTATGTTAGTCACTCAGTCGTGTCTGACTCTTGTGACACCATGGACTGTATCCCATCAGGCTCCTCTGTCCATGGAATTCTCCAGACAAGAATACTAGAGTCGGTTGCCATTTCCTTCTCCAGGGGATGTTCCGGACCCAGAGATTGAACCCTGGTCTCCTGCACCGAAGGCAGATTCTTTACCATCTGAGCTAGTGCCATATTCCTGCATTATACCTACTATAAAGCCACCTGTATAATATGTAGTAACATGACATTAATAGCAGTAATAAACAGAATTTACAGGTAGAGAGAGCAACTAGAGCAAATCTCAAAAGACAGTGCTTTGCTAAAGGCACACTCTAGAGTTACTGCATTTAAGCCACATTGCTAAAAAGCTAAAGGATGTGGAAACTGGGCTCCATGGGGATGCTGGTTTGAATGGCATTCACTATAAGGGAATCTGATGGTACCAAATGAACTATTTTCCAGCATGATTTCCATTAGTTCTGACAGCTAGGACAGATAAGCATTCAGCCCATAATGCTACAGAGAAAACTGAAACTCTATTACTTCTCACACTTTAGATACAAGAGATAATTCATTCAATTTCAATTTTGTAAGTATTACTATTTTCTATCAAATTTGGCCAAGCTCAGCCAAGATCTTCCTAATCAAGTGCTTCTCTGATAGCTCAGTTGGTAAAGAATCCGCCTGCAATGCAGGAGACCCCAGTTTGACTCCTGCGTTGGGAAGATCCCCTGGAGAAGGGATAGGCTACCCACTCCACTATTCTTGGGCTTCCCTGGTGGCTCAGCTGGTAAAAAATCTGCCTGCAATGCGGAAGACCTGGGCTTGATCCCTGGGTTGGGAAGATCCCCTGGGGAAGGGAAAGGCTACCCACACTAGTATTCTGGCCTGGAGAATTCCATGGACTGTATAGTATAGTCCATGGGGTTGCAAAGAGTTGGACACGACTGAGTCACTTTCATTTTTCAGCCAAGATCAGGTGGCTCATAGGCATGTGAGCTATAAAAATCATTATTACTTTAAGCCACTGAACTTTGGGTTGGGTTGTGGCTTAGCAGCATTACTGTAGCAAGAGAAATTAATACAGGCAAGTATTATATACAGCAATCAAGTACTGACAGAACTAGGGCTCAATGTTATTTCAGAAGGAAGACAATCAAACTGAATTTTTAAAGTATATGTGTGTTAGCGGCTCAGGCGTGTCCAACTCTTTTAGACCCCATGACTGTAGCTCGCCAGGCTCCTCTGTTCATGGGATTCTCCAGGCAAGAATACTGGAGTAGGTTGCCATTTCCTCCTACACGGGATCTTCCCAACCCAGAGATTGGACTTGCATGTCCTGCATTGCAGGAGGATTCTTTACCAATGAGGTTGTTTCCGAAAGTTTTTAAGCAATAGGACCTTATACTGAAATAAAATTTTGTGTGACAGCCTCACAGCTAAGCTCCTCACTTGGAACCTGGATGTCAGCCCTACCAGATTGTTGAGGCACTGGTCCCCTAGAAACTCTGCTTTTCTACTGTTTGCTCTATTGGTACCTGATGGGTCTTAGTGAATTCTCAAAATGGTTATAAGGTTCCTCAGTACCCACAGGGGATTTGTTCCAGGTCCTCCCCCCGCCCCAGCCTCTGTACCAAACCCAGATGTTCAGGTCCCTATATCAAAGGACATGGTACAGTCAGCATTCCTTGGATATTGAACCCCCGATGCTCAGGGCTAACTATACTGGGAGCACCAGCTGGTTCAATGGAGGAACTGAACTGTTCATTTGAGTTCACTGTAATTAACATAAATTTAAATTGACAAACTGATTACTCAATCCTATTATTGAAAAAATTTAAAGCAAATTTAGAAAAACTTGGATAAGCAAATCTACCCTGTGATTGTAAATTTTATATATTTTATGAAATTTTCCCAGCCAAAATTTAGTGTTCCAACTGAGATTTTGATGATAGGGTTTTTCTTTTTCTTTATATGTCCACAGATGATAAATAATTTGCTTAAATGCACTGGCCTTAAAAAGAAAATAAATGCATTTTAACTCAATTGGCTTTTTTTAATTGAAAAATAGTTGCTGTATGTTATAGGTGTACAATATAGTGAGTCACAATTTTTAAAGGTTGTACTCCATTTATAGTAATTGTAAAACACCGACTATATTGCCCATGTTGTACCGCATACACCTGTAGCTTATTTTATACATAATAGTTTGTGCCCAGCCCCTATGTTGCTCTCCCCCTTTTCCTCTCCCCATTGGGAACCACTCGTTTGTTCTGTATGTCTGTGTCACTCAATGTTTTTGAAAGGAAATACTTTAATAAATATGGTGTAGTGCTATTAAATAGACGATGCTCCTGCTCATGTTTTATATGTGGCTGTGTGAATACAACATCAGCTCCAATACTTGGGCGACCTGATGCAAAGAACCAACTCATTAGAAAAGACCCTGATGCTGGGGAGAAAGATTGAAGGCAGAAAGAGAAGGGGACAACAGAGGATGAGGTGGTTGGATGGCATCACCGGCTCAATGGACATGAGTTTGAGCAAGCTCCAGGAGATGGTGAAGGACAGGGAAGCCTGGCGTGCTGCAGGCCATGGGGTCGCAAAGAGTTGGACACGACTGAGCAACTGAATACCAACGACATTCTTATTACACTTCTTCCAGGAAAGGACACGCAAATTTCATCACCAAATACTCCTGCCACTAAGAACACACTCCCCCAACCACTCTGTGATTGCTGAACGCCGTGGAACACAAGCAGAGAGAGTTCTTGCCACACACAGCCCAGGCCCAGCTGTAGGAGGCAGGTGTGTGTGCAGAGAAAAGGGCAGGGTGAGAAATGGGGACATATGGAGTTTTGGAATGCTGTGGCAAGCACTTCTGTCATTTGATATCTCACATTGAGGTCATACCACTTGGCAACAAACAAGTCTCAAAGTTAAAGTCTCAGTGGGACCTGAGTTTAGTGTACAGACATAGCCAAGTAAGTGGAACAGTTATGAACTCTAGATATAACTGATTTTATTGCCTACAGAATTTTCAAGCTAAATTGTTAGGACTACTCCTAAGGTGAGTCCTCTTAATATGAGACCCTGCTGCTAAGTAAGTCACTTCAGTCGTGTCCGACTCTGTGCGACCCCATAGACGGCAGCCCACCAGGCTCCCCCGTCCCTGGGATTCTCCAGGCAAGAACACTGGAGTGGGCGGCCATTTCCTTCTCCAGTGCATGAAAGTGAAAAGTGAAAGGGAAGTCGCTCACTCGTCTCCGACTCTTTGTGACCCCATGGACCGCAGCCTACCAGGCTCCTCTGTCCATGGGATTTTCCAGGCAAGAGGACAGGAGTGGGGTGCCATCGTCTTCTCTGATATGAGACCCTGACAAATTGGTGGCACCTCCCTCATCAACCTGGCAGATTCACAGAGCCTTCATCTTTTACTCAATATCATATGCCTCATGATCTAACACAGCTCTAAACTGGACTTTTGTCAACAGCACCTTATCTATAGCATTACAGTGAATTTTCAAGAGCATAAAACTTAGGCTTAAGGTACAAAACTTAGGCTTAAGGTACAAGTTTTAATATATGTGTTGCTGAAGTGAGCACTACAAATTTTTAAAGTTTGTTAGTTCTTTTTTTCCTTTTTATTTCTTTCACTTAATCCAACAATGTAAAGCACAGAAGAAACAGAGGTTCCAGAGATTATTGGGTGGAACAGGGAAGACAACACTGTTTGAACAAGAGGCAGGAGGGAAATAAGTGGAAAACAAGCTTCCAGAAGAAGTCGATTTATAAACGGAGCCAGATCATTTAATTAGAACATGCACAGTAGGGTCATGTACAGTACACAGACATGCATAGCACAGAAGTAGATATATTCATAAGAGTTACCCATACTACTTGGACAAGGGGAGAAAGAGCGTACTTCTCTGCTCTTCGTCAGCCCAGAAATTCATCTCTATTATTCTATATAGCCTCTACTAGGTTTCAGGATTCAAGTCATTGTGAAACCAATGTAGGTGGAGAGACAATGAGGGCAAAAACAGGGAGAGGTAGTTAATGAGATTCCTAGTCTTCGGCTGTATGTTGTCACCCTGTTTATTAAAATAATATGGAAAGTAGGTACATCATGCGAAATGCCAGGATGGATAAAGCTCAAACTGGAATCAAGATTGTGGGGAGAAATATCAATAACCTCACATATGCAGATGACACCACCCTTATGGCAGAAAGTGAAGAGGAACTAAACAGTCTCTTGATGAAAGTGAAAGAGGAGAGTGAAAAAGCTGGCTTAAAACTCAACAGTCAAAATACTAAGATCATGGCATTCAGCCCCATCACTTCATGGCAAACAGATGGGGAAACCATGAAAGACTTCATTTACTTGGGCTCCAGAATCACTGCAGATGGTGACTGCAGCCATGAAATTAAAAGATGCTTGCTCCCTGGAAGAAAAGCTATGAGAAAGCTAGACAGCATATTAAAAAGCAGAGACATTACTTTGCTGACAAAGTTCCTTCTAGTCAGAGCTATGGTTTTTCCAGTAGTCATGTATGGATGTAAGAGCTGGTCCATAAACAAGGCTGACGCCGAAGAACTGATGCTTTTGTATTGTGGTCTTGGAGAAGACTCTTGAGTCCCTTGGACTGCAAGGAGACCCAACCAGGCAATACTAAAGGAAATCAACTCTGAATATTCATTGGAAGGACTGATGCTAAAGCTGAAGCTTCATTCCTTTGGCCACCTGATGCAAAGAGACAACTCATTGGAAAAGACCCTGATACTGGGAAAGATAGAAGGCTGGAGAAGAAGGGATGACAAAGGACGAGATGGTTGGATGGCATCACTGACTTGATGGACATGAGTTTGAGCAAACTCCGGGAGAGGGTAAAGGACAAGGAGGCCTGGCGTGCTGCAGTCCACAGAGCTGCGAAGAGTCAGATATGCCTGAGCAACTGAACAAGTGTTCGGCTGCAGTGAGGGAGCCAGTATCCATATCTGGACCCAATACATTTCAGACTATCCATATCCCTAAGTATCTTTAAATTCTAATACTAAAATAGCATGAAAATACTCCTAAGGTTGAAGATCCTTACAAAGATGCTCATTTTCCATTAGGATATAATGCTGTCCTTCAATGATAAGGATAATAAAATCTCAGAGCAGCAGTGTAAGGAGTGGATGGGACAAATTGTTGAGAGTACCACTACAACATATACACTGCCGTATGTGAAACAGATAATCAGTGGGAATTTGCTGTATGATGCAGGGCACACAAACCCGGGGAAGTGGGAAAGAAAGAAAGTAAAGTCACTCAGTAGTGTTCAACTCTTTGCGACCCTATGGACTACAGCCCACCAGGCTCCTCTGTCCTTTGGGATTCTCCAGGCAAGAATACTGGAGTGGGTTGCAATTTCCTTCTCCAGGGGATCTTCCCAACCCAAGGATCGAACCCAGATCTCCCACATTGCAGGCAGAGTCTTTATCCTCTGAGCCACCAGGAAAGCCCAGGGAAGGTGGGAAGGAGGTTCAAAAGGGAGGGTACATGTGTATACCTATGGCTGATTTCTACTGATGTATGGCAGAAACCAACATAATATATTGTAAAGCAATTATCTTGCAGTTAAAAATAAATTAAAAAAATAAAGCTTTGAACATATTTCAAAAAAGAAATCTCAGAGCAGCTCACAGAGGGATGAAGGGCACTCATGTGAACCTCAGAGCCCCACTAAACCCTCTAGGAAGTCATTTCCATCAGATTTCCTACTAGCCTGGGGTGGAGCAGTTGAGACAGTTAGCATGCTGTTATACACGCAAAATTTAAGGTACTTATATATTTCAGCATGGGCCCGATAAAAACAGGGGCTTCTGTTTTATAAGATGGTACCAACGAGTCCTTGCCATTAGTACGAGACCTTCAATTAAGAGTGTGAGGGAGATCCTAAGTGGAAGTGGATAATTAACACCTTTCATGGAAAAGTTTCTGAAAAATCTTTAACACAAGTCACATTACCGGCGATGAGGTAAATAGGAAGAGGATGAAGAGGAAATAAAAGCATTTACTCTGTGAAAGCCAACTGAGACAGAGGAATTCAGATATTTACTACTTACTTCTGGTCTCTTCTCTTCATACATACACACAAATGCACATACTTTCATATTTATGTTCAGAGAATAAGCCACTCTGTTAGACAGAATGTAAATAAATACATTATATGGGATAAGAGTATCAAATATCTAGAATTTTATCTCCCTCTTTTCAGAATACTGATAGAGTGATTTCAGGAAGCAAAAATCATCAAGTATTTTGGATAAACACAAAGGATATTTACATTCTATCCTTTGGTTTACGTCCTTTCACCAAAGTTGCATAATATTTACCTATCTGCCTTTTCTGTCTGCTTATCACTTTCACACCACTGTGCTTTCATTACTGGGACTTTCTGGCATAGAAGAAAACTGCTTTGCAAACATAACACAAATCAGAGAGAATGTTAAGTTGATATAAAAAACCTAAGATAACTTTCAAACAGCATTCTTGCTCATTGTTCCAAGTGTTTTCTGTTAACTTATCATTTTTAGTGTAAACTAAGATTATTTCTCTTCCTCCAGGGTTATAACTGAAAAATACTCAAGGCTCAAGTTTCAGGCTATTTGCTTGATAAGCATGGGTAGGTTATCCTTCTTAAATAAGGCACCAAGGCACTTCAACGGGAAGAGAAAATAATTCAGAACAAAGGGAGGAGTGGATTTCTCTTTTCTCAGCTACAAAACAAAATCTTTGCAAAAACAACAGAAAACCAGGAGTCAAAAGAAAAAAAAAACACAAAACACATTGGTGTCTTACTTTTCCACTTATTTTTAATGTTAGTTTCAGTGAACACAGACACTTAAGCCTTAGTTTCTTTACCTCTAAGTGAAGACAGAACCCGGAGGGCTGTTTAGGGGTCCAGATATGTCCTACATGGAGATAATCTGAAAGCAACAGTGACAGTATTATGGGGTGCCATAATACTATCTGTTGGGATAAAGATAATAAATACTATCTGTTGGGATAAAGATAATGTCTAAATGATTCAAGTGTGTGGGGTAAGCACTCCTTTTTTTTTTTCAATGTAAATACAAACAAGATGAGGAACTTCATATAGTAAAGATCCGCCTTGATCTTTAACTACTCACTTCTCTCTCTCTCCCCCATATAAAGGCATTCAATAAATATTTATGGAAAGCATTAAGGAATGTCTGGCATGAAAAACAACAAGAATAAGAAACTCCAATGTAGAAAGTGTAATTATCAATGAGGGCATGGAAAAGTAATTCCACTTCCATGCTTGTGAGATTTTGTTTTTTCTTGTGGCACCAGGAGAGTGAATTCCTCAGGTGGAGAAATGAAACTACAGAACCCACACTCCTGCCTTTACCAAGTCCCACGTGCCAGCTAAAACTCTGCTTTTTCAGGATCCTCAGACTCCCCTTAAGGAAGAAAAAAAAAATAGGGCACACAAAGCGAGGCGGTTCCACAATGTTCAGTGTTAATTTTCTAACTCTTTGAGAACACATTCCTGAAAGGAGCATGATTTTGCAATTCAGGCAGCATTTTAAAAATCAGATTATCTCACTAGACTCCAACAACTGCACGAATAGTGTGGACAGCCAGACTCCTTTGGGACAGCATCCAATCAACTATTAAAAAAAAAACATTCTGCAGCTAAAAGCCCTCAGCGGCACAGAACTGATCCTCAGAGATTTCAGTGTAATGTAACACCTCAAGTGAAGGCTCGTGTAAAAAAAAATGCACCTGAAAATACAACAGGGAAGAGAGAGAAACTATTTGTTGAACAGTCGGGCCAAAGAGCATATGCTTTTGATTATCACACAGCTGCCCTTCCCACTGCAAATAGACAAGCTTTCAGAGTCGTTGGACTCCTGGGTTAAGTTTCAGGAACGTGCTGGCTTGAGGCCATATATTAAGATAAACATTTCCCTGGAACCAAATACATTCAAGGTTGGGGGTGAAGGGGTGACCTGAACACTGCTGACTTCAATGAGCATGCAATGGTGGGGATGAAAACGAGGAGGATCCATTTGCTAATACAAGATGCTGGTGTGATTTCATTGGAAAAGACTCTGATGCTGGGAGGGATTCGGGGCAGGAGGAGAAGGGGACGACAGAGGATGAGATGGCTGGATGGCATCACTGAC
>SJYQ01020734.1:0-17662 GCA_006410935.1 Redunca redunca
CTGAGCGCCGAAGAACTGATGCTTTTGAACTGTGGTGCTGGAGAAGACTCTTGAGAGTCCCTTGGACTGCAAGGAGAAACAACCAGTCCATTCTAAAGGAGATCGGTCCTGGGTGTTCTTTGGAAGGACTGATGCTGAGGCTGAAACTCCAATACTTTGGCCACCTCATGTGAAGAGTTGACTCATTGGAAAAAGACTCTGATGCTGGGAGGGACTGGGGGCAGGAGGAGAAGGGGACGACCGAGGATGAGATGGCTGGATGGCATCACCGACTCGATGGACGTGAGTCTGAGTGGACTCCGGAAGTTGGTGATGGACAGGGAGGCCTGGCATGCTGTGATTCATGGGGTCGCAAAGAGTCGGACATGACTGAGCGACTGAACTGAACTGCTTTACAATGTTGTGATAGTTCCTGCTGGACGACAAGATGAATCAGCGATTTGTAAACATGTATCACCTCCCTCTTGCTTGTTCCTGCCCCCATAAAAGGGGAAATCAACAGTAGCAGGGTAACAGTGGGGTCTCCAATACCCTGCTTATACCAGTGGAAGCTCACCCACCCCAAATCAATGAGGAAACACAGGCCTTAAATGACACATTACACCAGATAGACTTGACTGGCATTTGTTGGACATTCCATCCGAAAGCAACAGAATACACTTCCTTCTCAAGTCGTCCCCCAGGTTTTCTAACTGATGCCTCAGTCCGGAAGCCAGATGGATGGATCCTCACCCATCCAGCACACCTCCCAGCACTCAGCGGCTGCCCTCCTCCGCCTCATTTCCTGTCGGACCTGAGTTCAGGAAGGCTCTTCTTTCCCCGAAAAGAGGAGGCAGAGAGGGGCAGGGATGGCTCTGACCACACACACTGGGGCCGTGAACTCACGCAACCCCAGCTGACGCATCCTGGCTGTTGGCACGTGCGCTCAGGCGATGCTCAGTCGTGTGCGACTCTGTGCGACCCTGTGGACCGTAGCCTCCAGGCTCCTCTGTCCATGGGATTCTCTAGGCAAGAACACTGGAGCGGGTTGTCATTTCCTCCTCCAGGGGATCTTCCAAGCCAGAGACTGAACCCACATCTCCTGTGCTTCCCACGTTGGCAGGTGGCTTCTTGACCACTGAGCCACCTGGGAAGCGCTCTTGGCTGCTGGGAGCCCCTGTAAATGTTGCAATCCTCATTTTTTTCCCCCTTTCTTTTTTTTCTTTTGTTTTGGACCTAGTTCACGATGAAAAGGCACGCAAAGCAGGAAAAAAATGCTAAGGATCCCAAAATAAAAAACGTGTCCCTTTCTTCCATGGTCTGTCTCAGCTTGCTGTGGGGTTACTTAGTATTTTTTATTAATTTTTTATAGTTGATTTACAGTGTACTAATTTCTGCCACACAGCTTCAGGCATACATACATATGTATACATGCATGTGTATGTATGTGTGTATATATATATATATATACACACATATATATACACACAGACACACATTCTTTTATCATATTCTTCCCCATTATGGCTTGCCATAGGATATGGATATTGAATACAGTTCCCTGTGCTACACAGTAGGACCTTGTTTATCCTTTCTACAGATAATAGCTTACATCTGCTAACCCCAACCTCCCACGCCCCCTCATTTCTCGGTAAAGTGGGCGTTGTGAGAAGTGTGTCTATTCTTTGTCAAAGCCTGGTTTCTGAGGCCCCCACAGCATTCCTTCCTATGTGGAGAGAGTTTTCTTTCTGTTCCCAACACAACAAGGCTTCTCAGCTTCAAGCCTGGCCAATATTAGTGTCGTGGCAAAAAAAAAAAAAAAATTGAAAAAAGCAAAAGAAAGCAAATACCAAACAAGCAAATCTAGTGGCGGAAGAAAAAAAGACCAGGGTACACAGATAGCCTGAGTTCAGCTCAGATTAACCTAATGAATTGGGGCCAGACTTAGATTTGGCATTTTCCTAGAAGTTGGGCTTTAGTAAATCACCGGCCTTTTCTAAGAAGCAACCTCTGAAACCTAATCCTGGTGATTTGATGTCGCCCCTTTCGATTAACGCTATCTTGTCAGGAGTCCAAGCTGGCGCTCAAGACCATTTGCAGTAGAACAGTCCTACTGTTCACAGTACTGCTTGCCCTGAATCCAGACCCATCCTGTGTTTGCTCAGAAAGAAGCCTGGGGAGTCCATGTGCTCCAGAGGAAGGCTGCCACCTGCCATGTTCCTGGCGACCCCCACCCCTCTCCTCTGCTGGGGGACTGTCCTGGAGGATGGGGAGACACCCTCCCACAACCTGGATTCAGGGCCAGAGCCGCAGAGAACCAGCATCCTGAGTTCAAAGTGAGTGACCAGCTTGAACGGTTCAGCCTTCTGGAAATCAGGGCTTACAGATGAACAAGTCCCACTAGTAATATTCACCTTTCTTTAAAAAAATATGTTATTTTATTCGTTTAGTTTTGCCTGTGCTGGGTCTTTGTTGCTGCGTGGGCTTCTCTCTAGTTGCAGGGAGTGGAGGCTCCTCTCCAGTTGCAACGGGCGGGCTTCTCTTGTTGCAGAGCGTGGGCTCTAGGCACGTGTGCTCAGCAGTTGTGACTCCCCGACCCTAGGCCACAGACTCAATAGTTGTGGCCCATGGGCTTAGCTGCTTCTCGGCATGTGGAATCTTCCCGGACCGGGGATCCAAGCTGTGTCTCCTGCATTGGCAGGTGGATTCTGTACCACTGTGCCACCAGGGAAGCTCACAGTCACCTTTCTTATTTAAGCCAAACTTCACAGGTTAGAGGCCTCAGGAATTCATACATAAGAACATGACTATGCATTCGTGTGTGAACGCGTGTGTCTGCCGCATGCGTGCTAGGTCGCTTCAGCCGTGTGCTCTTTGTGACCCCGTGGACTGTAGCCCACCTGGCTCCTCTGTCTACGGGATTCTCCAGGCAGGAATGCTGGCGTAGGCTGCCATTTCCTTCTCCAGGGGATCTCCCTGATCCAGGGACTGAACCTTCATCTCCTTCATCCTCTGCACTGGAGATCTCCAATCTCCTAGGCAGATTCTTACCAGTAACACCACTGGGAAGTCCCATGTGTCTACTAGTTACAAACAAAAGCAAGATAACAGAGGAACAAATAGGAGTATTAAGTTGCTGCTTTAAAGGAGAATATGGCAGAGGTTCAGTTAACGTGAACTCCCCAAAGCAAAAATGGACAGCTCCTCATTTCTAGTCCTGTTGCTTTTGCTGTT
The DNA here is from genome assembly GCA_006410935.1 of Redunca redunca. Classification (NCBI taxonomy): domain Eukaryota; kingdom Metazoa; phylum Chordata; class Mammalia; order Artiodactyla; family Bovidae; genus Redunca; species Redunca redunca. The sequence goes on from SJYQ01020734.1 coordinate 3,214, forward strand.
TCAAATTTTTTCCATAATAGGTTATTACAAGATATTGAAAACAACCCCTTGTGCAATATAGTGGGGCCTTGTTGTTTATTTTGTATGAAGTAGTATGTATCTGTTCATCCCAAACTCCTTACTTTGGGGTTTTGAAAAGCATTTCTCAAGTCACTGGACATAGTAAGAAATCTCTCCTTAAATTATTAAAGGAAAAAAACTAAGGTATTTTTGGATGCTCCCTCTCCTTGTTTGAAATCTTGCTGCCCACCTGGGTGCGGGCACGCAGGGACCTCTCAGCTGTCCCCCTGCCTCACTGCGTGAGACGAGCGTTCGCCTAAGTTTTGCAGTCAGGTGTTTGTTTTCCAAAAAGCCTGCAAGGGGTGAGACAAATGGTTTGACTTAAGCGTGTGGTGTGACTGCGTCGGGAAGCCGCGAAACCACGGCAGCGACACTGCAGCATCACATCACCATGGCAACCGGTGGAAAGAATGGCCCCCTTCGGGAATAAAAGAGATCTCAAATCCTGTTGCAGGCAAGTAGCACTGGTTGTCTGCAGTAGAGATGGTTTCCGATGATTGTTTCAGACATTCCTTATCAACAGAAAATGAACGAGAGGTGGTGTTTTCAGAAAATGAATGGATTTACAGACAAGTAACATGATCATCTAAGACGCCTGGGAAGGCAGGGTGACGCTGTGACTAGCCGATGAGGAGGTGCCAAGGGCATTCGGTGCGCGCTGCTCTTCCAGGAGCTGCTGGAAGCCTGGTCAGTGGTCCTGACGCACAGGTCAGGACTGTTGTCAACCTGTGCTGCCATCTTTTGTGGCCTTTCCACCTTGAGATTTTTGCTTTATTGGAGGCAGAAATAACTGGGGCTTCAATGAAAGAGTATATAACTACCTACCACAGTCCTTGACATATAGGAAGTACTCAGCGAACAGAACTTCAGATCAAATTCTCAGGACAAGGAAGTCAGTGCTTGGGGCTGGTGGTAGGAAGTATAACAGTATTGACCACAGTGATGATGGAGCAAGACATTGTATCGAACCATCCTCTAGACACTGTGTGCTGCTTTGGCGCGTTCGTTGTGTCCAGGTTCCTTCTGAAAGGTGTGTAACTGGTTAGACCTGTCTGCACAACTTCGTGCCTCCTGGCTCTAATAAACCCGTCTATGGGGACGGCAGTTCCTTTATGAAGGGGCCACTTTTCCGGGCGTACAGCTCAACCCATAGAATGCGAAAGAAAGAAGCTCCGTTTAAAACAAACAAACAAACAAACTTCCACTTTAATGCAAAAGAAGAACTTGGTCAGAACTGGCAGCTGCTTCAGGAGCTTCAGATTTTCAGATACCAGACTGGAGAGTAAAAACCGGGGGTCCATTTCCCCTTTTCTTTTGGGAAGTGCTGTAGAGAGAAAGCAGATCTTTCTGTAATAAGTCCTCTCTTCAAAGCAGCATCGTGCCTGAAATAGAATTCCTCCAAGCTGAGTGGGAAACTCTAGAATAAAAGATTTCTACCTTGGAAGCCTGTCTGGGGAAAGGCACGCACCATACCCGTGCTAGAGTTTTCCTTCAGGTTTTCTTCGCTTTCTGTTGTATTTCAGTTTTGTTTCGCCTTGAAGGAATTCAGGGGGGAGGAGAACCCTGGTGGCAACTTTTATTTGGAAAGGAAATCTGAAGCGTGGGGGACTCAGATGGGTCTTAAGTGCTCTTTCTTTCTCTCTGCGGGCTGTGAACCCTGCTGCTTCTGGACGCCTGGTGCCTTCTCTGCTTCTGCCCTTCCAAGCACAGTGCACCGGCGGGCTTTGATGACCCAGCTGGGATCGCTGACTGCAGTAGCCAGCAATCGAGATGCCTTTCTTTCAGCCGGACTGTTTCTCCATCACCTTTCTTCCTGACTTATTTTAAGCTTAAAAAAAAAAAGGATACGACACCAGTGCAAATTATAATTTTATTTGTGAGTGTTGATTTCCATTAGAGATGAGCAATCTCTCCTGACACTTTTTCCCCCTGCTGGATTTTGGGCTCTGATTTCTGATGACATAGTCTGGGCACTGGCAGCTGCTAGCTTCACAAGAAGAACTACAGAGGGAATACCCACGTAAATTATGTATCGCCTTTCGCATCAGTAGCCTGCCTGGAAATGTTCCGATTGTCAGCCAGTGAGACTCCAGTGCTGAGGACATGGATTTGAACGAGTTGATCACCTCGGGGCTGTTCAGAAAGCCTTGCTCTGTAAGTATCAGGGGATGCTGAACACAGATGGGAAAAGGGATTTCCGGAAGCTTCTTTATGTCTCTGGCTTAGGTTGGGAGAAAAATGCATTTTCCAGCAGCTTTTAAAATGTAATATCTAATGTTGCCTCTCACTGTTAATTTAGGAATGTCATAGCAATTCTATTCCCAGTCAAGTTTGTGAGCTTATGCTCCCAGTTTGTAAAATGTAACATCCGTGTAGGTGGTGAGTGAACCGTTTTGTCCAAAGGATTTGTGCAGATTTTATGTCTTCCTGTGCGTTAAATTGCTGTTTAATATGAAAGTCCTTTCTCCTCGCTTAAAATATCTAAATGTTCTTTAAGCAAAGAGAACGTGCTTAAAATTTTGGATGTGTATCTTTCAGCTAATGTGGAAACTGTAAAGATATTTTAGGAAATATTTGACATGAAAACTGACTAACCAATTAAAAAAATTGGAGAAAGATTTTCTTTTCTGTTGTTTTCCTTCCTTCTCTTCCTCCCTTCTCCCACTGTTCTTTTTATCTTCCTTTCCTTCTTTCCTTCCTTCTTTTATTCTCTCTCTCTCTTTCCTTTTCTTTCTCCTGCAGCTTCTATCGAGACTGCATCATTTTCTAATTGCATCTGTTCTCACAGAGACTGTATCTTTGATGGATATTTAGATTACTTTTCAGCAGCTTGTGCTACTTGCCCTTGAATGATTTTGGATACATATGGTGAGGACAGGCTTACTGATGAGAGGAACAAATACTAGGCTGAGTCCTCTGAAATGTTTCATTTAAGTCAGTTTCTCCCGGGATGTCAGTCTTTCCCAGCAAAGTGCAGGGAACCCCTCCAGGGTCCTGCACGCTCCTCTAGGGACCTCAGGTCCTCTCAGCGTTACCATTAAGGACTCACCCTGCTCACTTGGGGTCACGCACAGAGGCAGGAAGCTGCTGGGTCAGGGCTGACCTCCTCCCTGGGACCACCCCCTCCCCGCCTGTTAGAAGGGCACCGCAGCAACATCACCAATGGGATCTACAGCTCACCTTAAATTTGGCCTTTTCATTGCTGTTTGCACTATGAGAGCACATTGGGCTAGTTCAGGTTAGAAAGGCTAGAGTGAGAACCTTCACAGTCCTTTACCTCTTATACGAAAAGCCATCTGTCACCTTCCAAACAACTTTGGTGATGCCGGGCTGTGCTTTGTTTCAGAGGAGTGTGTGTGTGTGTGTGTGTGTGTGTGTGTGTGTGTGTGTCTGTGTTGAGTATGGGACCGAACACAGAAAACAGTGAGGGACCACTTCTAGGGGAGGTGGCAGCAAAGAGCATCCAGTTAGAAATTCCTGTTCTTTCACACTAAGGGGTGGTTGATATCCTGGAAAAAGGCTCTGAATAAGGAACCCCTACCTTGTTTCTTGCATAGTACTTTTTTAAAAATCACTTATGTATTATTCTTGCTGTGCCGGGTCTTCCTTGCTGGGCGGGTTTTTTTCCTGTTGGGCGGGAGGTGGGGGGGGCGCTCTCTAGTTTCAGCGCGCGGGCTTCTCGCGGCAGGGGCTCCGCTCCTGCGCGCAGGTTCTCAGTCGTCGCGGCTCCCAGGCTCCAGAGCTCAGGCTCAGTAGCTGCGGCCGGTGGGTTAGTTGTAAGTTGTCCTGCAGCACGTGGGGCCTTTCCTGGCCCAGGGACTGAACCTGTGTCCCTTGCGTTGCGAGGAGGGTCGTTAACCACGGGATGCCGGCAGGGAAGCCCTTGCCCATAGTACTTTGTGCCAGTCAGGCACACAGTGAGGTTTTATACGGTTTTACTCCTTTGGATGTGATTTGAATCCCACCCCCTCAGTGTGGCTTTGGGGCCAGTAAGGTGGCCGGGGGGTGCTCCTGTTCTGTCCCCCAGATCCTGGGCCGGCTTGGGACCCCCACTCCCCTTGAGGAACCGCCTTCACAACACAGGCAGAGACCTGTGTCTTCCGTTTCCTGCCCTGGGGACCTCCCGGGGGCTCCTGGGCTCTCGGGAGATGTGAATGGGAGCGTTCTCAGCACGAGGGACCACGGAACCTGTACCAGTCAGCCCCCGGTGGGCAGGGCAGACCTGCGGCAGCTTGATGTTCACCTGTAATAAGGGGTGTCGGGGCCGAAGAGCTTATGGTCTCACCTGGCTTCCCAGTGACAAACTCCCTTACCCCTTTGGCCCTCCTGTCTGACGTCTGCAGGCTGTGGGTCGGCCTCCGCCTTGGGACTTCATTTCCAGGCTGTGCCCCCGGGCAGCGCCCCCACCAGCCCTCCTCCCCTCCCAGATCCGGGGCCCAGGGCCTGCAGAGCAGCGAGCTGAGCCGTAGCAGAGTATGAACGCCCCGCGTAGCAGATTGCACCCCCGTTTGCTTACCTGTGCTGGAGCCCAGGCCGCGGACAAGTGAGGAGGGTGTCGCCGGAAGTGTGTGGACAGGTGGCGGTGCGGGAGGGGACCAGGTCAGGGAGATGGCGCTCCCCAGGGGCACGTGGCAGTGGGCTCTCTCCCTCCAGGTCCCAGTGATTGGAAATGGGGTCCCGGGAGGGAAGACGTGACTGCGGGAGGGTTGGCCGGAAAAGCCCGCAGTCTCAGAGCCCGGGAAGGCGGCGATGAGGCTGCCCTCCATCCTCCCCATCTTCCCCGCTCCTGACACCCTGCCCAGCACACAGCAGGTGTTCACGCAGACGTCTCCGCGTAAATGAAAACGAGCTGGCGAACGAAGCAACATCCGTTGGCTCTGAGATGTTTGGGGGCGATCACGGCTCACGTGTGATGTGTTTTGTCTTCCTTCAAACACGCGTGCGTAGCTCCTCGTTTGAAGCACGGGAAAGCGCTGCAGGCTTTGAATCAGACGCGGAGTCCAAATCCTGAGCCATCACTTCCTTGCTTTGAGACTCCGGGAGTGACTTGACCCCTGTAAGGGCGTAGTTCCCTCTTTAGTGGCCGAGGGAGCAAGAAGAGAAGATTCTTACAAAGTGCTCAGCAAGCCTCCTGGCCCTGAGTGCACTCCGTAGAACGTCCCCATTTCCCTTCATGTTCTCCTAATTGCACTGGGTAGCAGTCATTTGTATTTCTTGGGGAAATACATTTTAAAAGTCAGTCGTGCTCAGGGAAAACAGACTCTTAAAAATGTTTTCTAAGGCATCAAAAACAAATAGTAGCGCCAACCATTTTAAGAGCAGCCTGTGTGGTTTCCATTTCAGAACTGTACTAGGTCACATTCATCCTGTTAATAGGGTTTAAAAAAATTTTTTAAGGAGGCAGCACAGTACTGTAAGCAGTTTAAAGTCTAAACTCATCTTGCAGAGCCGGGAATTGAAAGTGTGTTTTATTCCATCCGTTTGTGGCCGTTCACACGTGGATACAAGGTGCCGGGGTTCTGCCGGGTTTGAAAATTAGAGCAAAAGGAATGAGACCCAGCTTAATTAGTATAAATGTTGCCGTGTAACTTCTAATCATGAGTGTAATTTGCAATGCATGCTCACCATGTAATTTAGCACAATGGGACCCGAAGAATGTAGGACTAGCATTTAATCAAGAGAAATGAATGCAGAAGTGGGTGGAGTGTGGAGCCTGGGATCCTGTATAGAAGCCCCGCGTGCCCACTGGGATATTCCGTCGACAGCCCCATTTCCAACACCCCTAATGTCCCCACCCAGAGGACACTGTGTCAGCTCCTGAGCTGTATTACTCAATATTCCCGTGCCTCAGTTTCCTCACCTGTGAAGTGGGGACAGCAGGGGTCCTGATCTCTTATTGTTGCTGTAAGGATCAAATGAGTGAGCAGGGGAAAGCCCTGGGTACACAGCACTCAACCAATGTCATGCACACTCCCTTCTCTGCAAGTTCTCTGCCGTTGCTGTTCGGGAGCTCAGTCGTATCTCTTTGTGACCCCCATGGACTGCAGCACGCCAGGCTCCCCTGTCCTTCACCATCTCCCAGAGTTTACTCAAACTCATGTCCATTGAGTCGGTGATGCCCTTCAGCCATCTCATCCTCCGTCGTCCCCGTCTCCTTCCGCCTTCAGTCTTTCCCAGCATCAGGGTCTCTTCTAATGTTTTTATTCATGGGGGTCTTGGAAGCCAGCCTGGCGAAGGTGCCCGTTATCCCAAAGTACAGTACGTGGCGATCCTGGGATGCTCTGTCTTTATTGAGGTAGAATTCACATAACCAAAAGCTATCCACTTTAAGGAGTACAGTTCAGTGGCATTTATTACCTTCATAATGTTGGGAAGCTGTTGTGTCTGCCTAGTTCAGCACATTTTCATCACCCCAAGGGACCCTCTGTACTCATTAAGCAGATAATCCCCATCCCCCCCTCGCCCAAGCCCCTGGGGATCGTGTATCCGACTTCTGTCTCTCTTGATTGCTGTAGCCTGGTGGATTCTGCTGTTTCATAGGAATGAAATCAGACACTAGGTGAGTTTCTTGTCGGGTCTGTTTCACTTCCCTTTGTGTTTTTGGGGGTCACCCACACTGTAGCAGGTGTTCGTGCCTCATTCCTTTGCGTGGCTGCCTAGTAGCTCATTGTACGCACTTGCCACAGTTCCATTTAGCTTATCCATTCATCGGCTGATGGACGTTTGGGTGGTCTTTTGCCTTTTGACTGTTGCAGAGAGCGCTGCTATGGATATTGGTGTGCAGGTTCTTGTGCTCCTGCTTTAAGTTCTCTTGGATGAGTGGAGCGGTTTCACTGTTGGAGGAATCCACCCAACCGCTTCCACAGCAGCTGCACCATTTTGCGTTCCCACCAGCAAAGTATAAGGATTCCTGTGCCTCCATATTCTCACCAACACTTGTTTCCTGTTAATTTTTTAAGTCCAGCCGTTTTAGCGGGTGTGAGTGGTATGTTATTGCAGATTTGTTTTGGTTTACATTTCTCTTCCCTGGTGGCTCACACAGTAAAGAATCTGCCTACAAGGCAGGAGACACAGGTTCCACCCCCAAATCAGGAAGATCCCCTGGAGAAGGAAACGGCACCCCACTCCAGTATTCCTGCCTGGGGAATCCCACGGAGAGAGGAGCCTGGCGGGCTGCAGTCCCTGGGGTTTCAGAGTCAGCCGTGACTGGCAGACTGACACTTCTGGTTTAAGCCTCCCGAACAGTTAGTGATGCTGAGCGTCTTTTCATGCGCTTGTTGGTCATTGTGTATCTTCTTTGGAGAAACGCCTGTTCAAGTCCTTTATCTATTTTTTAACTGGGTTATTTGTTTTCCTGTTGTTGAGTGTTGAGGGCCCTGCGTATATTCTGGATGCTAGTTCCTTATCAGATATGTAATGTGCAAATACGTCTTCCCATTCTGCAAGGTGTCTTTTCACGTTCTTGCTCAGGCCCTTTGATGCATACAAGTCCTGAGACGGTTTTCAGTAGCAACAGAACACAGCAGCGAACAACTCTGAATCAGGAAGGGAGAAAGCCCTTTCCTTCTTGGTTCCCTTCCAGGCTTCCTCTTGCTCAAAGGGAGAGGCCCAGTTTGATGTCACTGTGTCTTCAAAGCCTGTTGAACAGGCTTTGGCCCAAGAGCCTTCCTCCGGGCCAATGTTTAGTGTGAATGTCTTCCCCTTCCCCACTGAACTGATTGTTAAGATCATCTCTATATATGCTAACAAGACTGGTTTTCTTATTTATGCTAATGATAGGATTTCCTTTTAGATATATGTATTTGGTTTCTTTTGGGCTTCCCTTGTAGCTCAGTCGGTAAAGAATCTGCCTGCAGGGCAAGAGACCTGGGTTCAATCCCTGGGTCAGGATCCCTGGGTCCCTTCTCCCTGATCCCTGGGTCAGGAAGGTTCAATCCCTGGGTTCGATCCCTGGGTCGGGATCCTTGGGTCCCTTCTCCCCTGGAGAAGGAAATGGCAACCCACGCCAGTAACCTTGCCTGGAAAATCTCACAGACATAAGAGCCTGGTGGGCTGCAGTCCATGGGGTTGCAAAGAGTCAGGCACGACTGGGCGACTGACACTAACGAGTGGATGGCGAGGCAGATCTTGTGATGCTGCTGGGAGCACACAGGCGCGTGGGAACTGCTGCTGAGGCCCCTGGGCAGGGGGCGGGGCGCGGGGGTGGGCCCATCTCGGGAAGGGGCGCAGGGTGGACGGCAGGCGCCAGGCTGACCAGCCCTGGGAGAGCAACCTGGCTGCCCCTACTGCCTCCCGTGTGCCCTGGGGGCCGCACCCAACACTGCTCGTGGCTCCTCACCTAATTGTCATGGTTGCCCGACAAGGTGAAGGAGGCCTTGACCTTCAGGGTGAGCAGACGGAGCGAGTGAAAGGTGGGAAGTTAACTGCAAGAAGAATGTGAAAGGTTAATGACCGATGGGCGTGGGAGAGGAGAAAGGAGGAGGTCTGGAAGGATCGGGAAGGATCGGGAAGGATCCCACAACAAGTGAAGGGGGAGACCAGCCGACAGGGAGCTAGAGGCATTTTAGAAACGCCATCACAACTGTCTTAGCTCTGCGTCTGTATCCATTTCCCAGGGCTGCTGTAGGACATGAACACACACTTGGTCACTTATAGAAGAAATGCTTCTCTCAGATCTGGAGGCTGGACCTCTGAAATCAAGCGGTCAGTAGGGCCCAGCTTCCTCTGAAAGCCCCAGGGGAGGGTCCCTCCGGCCTCCTCCAGCTCGTATGGCCCCTGGCAATTCTTGGCTTGCGGCTGCACCGCCTCAGTCTCTGCCTCCGTCTTCACCAGGTGTTTTAGAGAGAAAAAAAAAAAAATCCAGCCTTTCTTCCCTCTGGTGCGTCTCCTTCACGTCTGCACAGGACTCGTCACTTCTGATGCTCCTGGCCCCAGAATGTGTGCAGGTTCTCAAACGGCTGGCAGTTCCCCTGCCCCGAGCAGTTCTCCGTGACACCAGCTGGGCCCCCTGCAGTGGAATGGATTCTGACATCATCCAGAAATGGCTTCACATTCCCCAGGTGAAGGGCTCGGTCCCCGGAGACCGCTCCCCCGTCAGGTGCCAATCGCAAGTCCAGGTTGTCGTCTGGGCTTCAGACTGATCAGCTCGAAAGCAAAGGTTCCCACAAGCCCCTCCTTGGGCTTGATTAATTTGCCAGGTCCGCTCACAGAACGCAGCACATTTCCCAGCTTATTAGAGGATGTGATAAAGGATACAGATGAAGAGCGAGATGGAGAGAGGCACAGGACCAGGGCTGGGGGAGAGGCACATGGCCAGTTCCGAGGGTAGGAGCTTCTGTCCCCGGGGAGCTGGGGGACGTCACCCAACTCATGTACCAATGCGTTCACCCCCCCCGCCCGGGAGCTCTCCAAAGCCCACCCTGTTGGGATTTTTTATGGAGGCTTCATCACCAGGCATTGTTGTTGTTCAATTGCCCAGTCATGTCCAACTCTTAGCAACTCCACGGACTGCAGCACACCAGGCCTCCCTGTCCTCCAGAGCTTGTTCAAACTCCTATCGATTGAGTCGGTGATGCCATCCAACCATCTCAGCCTCTGTCGTCTCCTCCTTCTGCCTTCAATCTTTCCCAGCTTCAGGGTCTTTCCAGCTCTTTGCATCAGGTGGCCAAAGTATTGGAGCTTCAGCTTCAGCATCAGTCCTTCCAATGAATATTCAGGGCTTATTTCCTTTCTGATTAACTGGTTCGATCTCAGTCATGTTCGACTCTTTGTGACCCCATGGACTGCAGCACATGAGGCTTTCTTGTCTTTCACCATCTTCTGGAGTTTGCTCGAATTCATGTCCACTGAGTCACTGATGCTATCCAACCATCTCATCCTCTGCCTCCCTTTTCTTCTTCTGCCTTCATTCTTTCCCAGCATTGTGGTCTTTAGCTCTGTTCCCAGTACTCTGTCCCTTCTCAAGAGAACGGGGGGAGAGAGGGTAAAAACATCAAGCTTCTAATCACATGCTGGTCTCGCTAGTGACTGGTCCCATTTAGGAGCCCACGCAGAGTTGCCTCATTTGAGCAAAAGATACGCCCATCAGCCAGGCCTTTGAAAGGGTTTTAGGAGCCCTGTGTCAGAAACCAGGGTCAGAGATCAAATAATGGAATCAAAGATGCTTCTAGTGTTCTTATCACTTAGGACACTCCAAGGACTTTAAGGGAGATTATAGGACTTCCCTGTAGCTCAGACGTTAAAGACTCTGCTTGCAATGCAGGAGACCCAGGTTCAATCCCTAGGCCAGGAAGACCCTCTGGAGAGGGGAATGGCAACCCACTCCAGTATTCTTGCCTGGAGAATCCCACGGACAGAGAAGCCTGGAGGGCTACAGTTTGAGGGTCACAAAGAGTCAGACACGACTGACTGACTAACACACTTATGCCAGGAGCCGGGATGAGGATCACATGCTATGAATCATACATGTTTTTCTCTGTGTGCATCTCTCCTCTGCTTCTAAGGCCACCACCCGTTAGGTTAGGGCCCACCTTCGTCCATTATGGCCTCATCTTAAAGTGAAAAGATCTGTTTTCATCTGCAAAAACTGTATTTCCCAAGAGGCCACATTCTGAGGTTCCGGGCAGACAGGAATTTGGGGAGAACACAGTTCAGCCCAGTATGGCATCTGTTACAGGTCGGCTGTCTGTCCTGTTCCACTGCAGGTCTAGGGAGCAGCAATGATATTATTGGGTTTCCCAAGACCAAAGTAAGCTATGGCAAACCTTGACAGTGTATTAAGAAGCAGAAACATCACTTTGCTGACAAACATCCCTATAGTCAAAACTAATGTTAACACCTGTTAGTGCCAAGCCACTTCGTGATTTTTCCAGTAGTCATGTACGGATGTGAGACTTGGACCATAAAGAAAGCTGAGCACTGAAGAATTAATGCTTCCAAATTGTGGTATTGGAGAATACTCTAGAGAGTCCATTGGACTGCAAGGAGATCCAACCAGTCAATCCTAAAAGAAATCAACCCTGAGTACTCATTAGAAGGACTGATGCTGAAATTGAAGCTCCGATACTTTGGCCACTTGATGTGAACTGACTCCCTGGAAAAGACTCTGATACTGGGAAAGACTGAGGGCAAGATTATAAGGGGATGACAGAGGATGAGAAGGTTGGATGGCATCACCGACTCAATGGACATGGATCTGAGCAAACTCCAGGAGACAGTGGAGAAGAGAGGAGCCTGGAGTGCTGCAGTCCATGGGGTTACCAAGAGCTGGACACGACTGAGCGACTGACCAGCAAGACCAGAGTGAGTCCCTGGCCCTTCTCTCTGGAGCTCCGGCCTCAGTGGGGACTGGCACCTGGGAGTCTCTGAGCACAATTTCGCAGACTGAGGAAAAGCAGACACTCACAGGCAAGGGTAAATCCAAGCACAAGGACTTTACACACAGTCAACTTCTACGTGCTCCTTAGGTACTTAACTAACTTTGACTTGAAAAATCACTACTAAATTTAAGTCTGTTTCCTCCTATCTGAGCCAGGAAGAAACCAGGACGTTCATAGTCTTTCAAGCTTTGCTAAATTGTTATGTAGCTTTTAGATACAGATGCGATGGAGCAATATTGTTGCTATGTCGATACAGGACTGCATCTTTATTGAAAGCTTCCCTGTATGGAGTTGGGAGACACCTGATCAGGGCTCCTGTCCTCTCTTTCTGTTTGGGTGACTTTGCCAGACCTGGGATACAGCGGGACAGCAATCAGTAGGCCTTTGAGTGGATGGAACAATGGAGGAACCCTCTGCCAGGAAAATGGAGCCCCCGGCCCCCCAAGACTGTGCCAAGTCCCATGAAAGACTCTTTCACCAGAAAAGACTCTTCTTTCTGTGATAGCTCTGCCTTAAAGCACTCTACTCTTTGCTCCTTCCCTCCATCTCCTCATCAGTTCAGTTCAGTTCAGTTCATTCGCTTAGTCGTGTCCAACTATTTGCGACCCCATGGACTGCAGCATGCCAGGCCTCCCTGTCCATTGCCAACTTCCGGAGTCCACCCAAACTCATGTCCATTGAGTCGGTGATGCCATCCAACCATCTCATTCTCTGTCATCCCCTTCTCCTCATGCCTTCAGTCTTTCCCAGCATCAGGGTCTTTTCCAATGAGTCAGTTCTTCACATCAGGTGGCCAAAGTATTGGAGTTTCAGCTTCAGCATCAGTCCTTCCAATGAATATTCAGGACTGACTTCCTTGAGAGTGGACTGGTTGGATCTCCTTGCAGTCCAAGGGACTCTCAAGAGTTTTCTCCAGCACCACAGTTCAAAAGCATCAATTCCATGCTTCTTGCTTAAAAGAGACTCGGTCTGAGACAGCCACGATCAGCGTCATGCGTGAGGCGGTCAGCCTTTGCTTGACCTCAGCGTTTCTAAACACGGTTGAATAAACTCAACTCTCAGGGCCTGTTTCCTATTTTTCCTGTTACCTGTCTGCCTAGCAGATTGCGACATTCATTTCCTTTGAGGTTTCTTTCCTTCCTTTCTGGGGGGTAACAGAACAAGGAGTCTTTCTCAAAGGACATGAAGTCCTGTGATTCTATGTAGATAAATATTTGAGGAGATACATCTGGGAAGCCTGGCGCACTGCAGTCTGTGTGGCCACGAAGATTTGGGCACGACTGAGCGGCTGAGCAACAACAAGCTGGTGTTTATAGAGATAACTGATTGAAGAAAACTCAACTCGGGCTTTGTTCAGGTAAACCTTTGGCCCGTTTCATTCCCTCAATGAGCAAATATTTATTAAGTACTTATTTTAGGATGCAGGATCATTTCCCAGGTATAGTAGATAAGAGGAAGTATCTGAGTTGATCTGTTTGGGATCTCAGACCCACAACATGTTAACATCCGTTAGTGCCAAACCAATTCATGGGGTTTTTTTCCTTTATTTTTGGTCATATTGGTGGTAAGAGAGTTAAAGTAAATATTTTCAGGGAATTTTTGGAATTTACAGAATGCGTGTCCATTTATCTTGAAAGGAAAGGCTTGTCAGTTTAGATGGAATCTCCCGTTCCCTATGCCTGTCCTGATAAAATCTTACAGTGTTTCGGAATACTTCCTAGGTCTGGTGAGCTCTTTTTGACCTCAGAGATGTAGTTTTCCAAAGTCTGGTTGTTGGAGAGTAACTGGACTTGAATTCAGGCTCTGCCATTCTATGGCTGTGTGGCCTTGGCCAGGTTACTTAACCTCTCTGGTCCTCAAAGTCCTCTGCTGCAGGGCAAGCATGTGAGAGCCCGTACCATCTCAGAGAGCTGCCGTGAGCATCACATGTGTTCATGTGTAAAGTGCTTGGACCCGTGTCTTGAGCCAGAGAAGGTGCTCTGTGACGTTAGCGCCACGGTCAGCCTCAGCATCCTTACCTGACCCTCCCCTGCATGGCTCCCTGTGCTTCTGGAAATGCCTGTCTCTGAAATATGGGCTCGTGTTCTTTCTCGGGTACCCGCGCGCTGCATGGCTGAACTTCCTACTCCAGGTGCTGACTTGGGCTGGAACTCAGAGCTCGGGGACCTCCCCGCTGTTCACAGGGCTGGCACTAGGGGGCGGCAGACAGCTCCCCTCTGGGAAAGAAGGCTGCCCTCACCCCCACCCTGGGGACACCACGACCGGCTCTGTGCCGTGTGCGCCTGACCAGGACACTGCACAACAGGGACGCGTGAAGACCCCTGGCGTCCAGGCCGCGAGCTGTCTGGGTTGGTCCAGGGCACCCTTGAGAGCCTGGGTGCAGCCATGCTTGCCAGACCCTGCTGGTGGGTAGATGAACCCCAGGCGGCTCACTGTCCCAGACCTGCAGGGCCCTCCTGGGGCTTTATGCCTCTGGGACTAAAAACTGAGGCCTCTCGTAGGTTTCCTTCCCCCACTCAGAGCTTAAGTCTAAATGGAAGGATTCTAAATGAAATGGATTCTGTTGCTTCTGTTTGGCTGCCTTTGAGCTGAACATATTTTGTAAGTGTTTATCCACATTCCAGAAAGGGTGGAAAGGCTCTCTTATCTTACAGACTCTCCCCCTGGTCTCCTGAGGTCATTGATTTGTCATTTTACAAACTCAGAGAGGGCATGAGCTGGCCCAGAGGCACACAGCCAGTGGGCCAGAGCTCGGGTTGCCAACTGGTGGTCCAGGCTGCTTCCACTGACTTCTATGCTGCTGGGAGAGTGGCTGTGGTTGAAAGGATGCTAAAAGAAATGAAATAATTGGGGATTTTAAAACTGGGGATTCTCCATCTCCCTAATTGTGTAATGCCACTAATTAGATTCAGGGGGATTTATTTAGCCTGTATCTGCTGAGTCAATTCTCAAACAAAGACTCACATTTCTCTCTTGTGCCGCCCTGGTGACCTCACCTTTATCCATCCCTC
>SJYQ01020734.1:18058-38361 GCA_006410935.1 Redunca redunca
TCAGAGCAGGGCCCCCCGGATCCTAACAGGCAGGCACTGTGCCTCAGGTCACAGAGGCAAAGAAAGTTTCCAGGGGTGAGAGAGTTGGCCAGGGTGCCCAGGAGACGATCCCAGGTGTGAACCCGTCTCCCAGGCTGGCTGCCTGATGCAGCCTCCCAGCAAACGTCAAGGGCTATTTGGGGACAGCAAGATGACTCTGAGGATAGCTGTTGTCCAGTCACTCTGGAGTCCAGCAGATTCCCAACCAATAATCCCAACGTCTCCTTGCCCTCTGCCCATGAGAATAGACACAGTATCCCCAGGACCCAACGGCTGAAATACCCACTGCTACCTTCTACCCTGGCTTTGCTGAAGACCCGGGTGAAGCTCCTGGCCAAGGTGGGAACAGCAAGCGGCCCCAGCCTCAGAAGGGAGCCTGCGCGCAGCTTCTCCCAGCAGCCATACCGCTGACCGCCTGGGTTTCTGCTCAGTTCTGGGGTCGTGAGGGTGCACAGACCACGTGTTGGGAGAGGCGGAGTTCCCCACCCATAGCAGCTTCCCAAAAGCAGGAATGCGCAGCTTCTCCCCAAGGCATCCGCCTCACCCAGGACGTCGAATGCAAGAGGGGATCAGGCTTCCAAGAGGGCAGGTACCGTCACACCCCACACCCCATCCTGACCCACAGAAGTTCTTTTCAGAGTAAGGCTGGTCCCTGGTCAGAGTAGAAATCCCCTGAAGGCAACATCGCTATCTGATCTTGTTGATTACACAAGGCCTCCTTCCATGCTCTGTGTCCAGGAGACACTCAGTAAATATTTGTTGAATGAATGAACACATAAACAAATTTCTATTACTGGCTCCTGGCCGTACTCAAATTGGTGTTCCTTTAAAAATTCATGAGTGCCATAATGTTTCCCAGTGTGGGAGCAAACCATTTCATGAAAGAGGCATGAAGTTTCTATTAAAGAGAAGAGTATCTATTTATTAATATTCCCAGTGGGTACCTTTTTTTGGTTTACTGCTGTTTGCTGTTATAATTTTCCATAATTATATGGTGTTGATTGTAGTTTACCGACAGAGCATCAATAACGAAAAATGGAACCCTAGAACTATTTTAGCCTTGAAGTGTTTAGCCTTAGCAGAGGAAAAAGAATCAATTAGCGGAGTGGAGGGTGGCGGAGAGAATAGACTCCCCCAAAAACTATGGGGAGAGGAAACATAGAGTTGTCCTGTGGATCTAAGCCTGTGTGGTCTAGATAGACACCAGGTAGGATCTATTAGAAAACTGTTGGGATAATTTAGAAATGGAAGGAGAATCTTATTCCTGAGTGCCCCTGGGGCTGGTCGTGGAAAATATCTTGGTAGAAGTCAACTTTCAGGAGTAGGGCCTATTGAGAAAAGCAATTCTATAAACAAAACAGCCCCGCAGTAGAAAGAGGAGGCGTTTGAAGAGAGGTCCCTGACGGAGGTCTTGTTAATTTCATTCGTCGTTGTACAGAAGGTGCCAGTAAGTAGTTGAATGAATGAAGAAGTCAATGCATAAATGGACAGTGGACTTACTGAGATGAGACCCAAACGACCTTGCTTCAGGCGGGAAGTGGGCCAGGGCTTCAGAAGGGACCCTGGTCCCCACAGCCCCACTGGGCACAAGAGCACTGTGTGTCCACCATGGGTGGGGTGTCCAGGGAGGCTTGGAAACAGAGGTTTTTGGGGTTATGAGAGATGGAGGGTTCTTTCCTGAGTTGCAATTTGCAGGCAAATTTTTCTTCCAAATAACCAGAGGTGCGGTTATAAATAATTCACGCACATTGTTTCCCAATTAACATTTTCCAGAAGATGTCGGCACTTCTTTGAAGTCTTTCCCTCTTAAGGGACAGCGACCCACCCTGTTGGGCTGGGCCAGCCTTCTGCCCTAATTAGACAGTTACACAGGAGACCTGGGCAAGGAGGGTGGATTTACTTTTAATAAAAGAAGATTAAAAAACCGTGCATCTGCAGCATATTAAAGAAGATGGAACCAAATGAAAATCCTCCCACAGTGGTGGAGAGTCATGGTCTAAAAAGGAAGCATTTCATCTGGAATTCCTAAAACTTCTTGCTTTGAGTCAGGAGGAAATTCAGGCTCGCCTCCCCACCCCTGATTACAGCATCAGTCACTGGTGTTCTGAGCAAAAGTGCTGGGGACAGAGACGCACCTTAAATCCGGACATGACACAGGGACCGAGTGTCCCTCTGTGGAGTGGCAGCCGCGGGCTGTGTGAGGAAGGAGGAGCAGGGGCCCGTCCAGGTTCCGGGGAGGGACCAACACACACAGCCTTGCAAGAATCCAGGCCACGTCTGGTTTTCCCAGGAGAAGCCAGATCTCCAGACGTTATGTAGATTCTTCCCCTTTTTTACATATTTCAAGCTAATTTAAATCCTTTTAAGTCGTCAGCGTACACCTCGTCCTTGAACACAGCAATTCACTTGTAGGCATTCACTTCAAATGAATGAAAAACATTTGTCCGCAAAAAAGACTTGTACTGAAGTCCGCAGCAGCTTTGCTCATAATAGCAAAAGGACTGGGAAACAACCCAAATGTGTCTCAAGAGGAGAATGGGTAGTCGTGCAGCCCGGAGCTCTTCAGCGGAACGGGTGGCCTTCCGATGCCTACGGCAATGCGGATGGGCCTCAGAAACCGGTTGAACTGAAGAAGCTGGACACAAAAGAGTATTAAGGTTCCCTTTATTGGAAGTTCAAGAACAGAGCTAATCATCTCCATAAACAGAAACCGAAACAGCATGTGCTTCTTGGGGTGGGTGAAGAGTGGGCAAGAAGGAAGTTTCTAGAAAAATGGCAAAGGCTCTTCGTGTTGATAGCATGGGGGTATGCCTTTATTGAGACCCATCAGATCATCGGCTAAAGTCTATGCACTTGACTGCATAGAATTATACCTTAAAACATTTCTTTTTTAGAAACACAACACACGTCAAACCTGGACTGTCTGCGGGTCGCCTTGCACTGGCAGGCTTGGGTATGCGACTTCCGCGCTACAGTGAATTTCAGCCTCTCAGTCGGCCTCCACGAAGAGAAGCGCATCCCCCCCAAGCAGGTGTGGGTCGCCCTCACCAAACTGCTGCCATTTCATCTTGAATGCATCGCTGTGACTTTCACTTTCCTTCACATGCAGTTTAGAGGGGCGTGTCCACCTCGTTCAAAGTGGTGACAGTGGCCCACCCCTGTCGTCCTGCTGCTGGGGCCTGTGCTGGCCGGGGCCTGGGGGCACAGGGACAGAGGGTGCAAAGCCCACCTCAGCCCCGGACCAGGCAGCCAGACAGGTGGCGGGGCCCCTCCTGTTCCTCTCTGACTCTGCTAGGGTGTGGGGGGTGTGGGCAGGGAGGGTACGCAGCCAAGAAAACAAGGCAGACGTTCAGGCTCGTGCACTGAGCACTACTGTGCGCCATCAGACTGCAGTGCCGAGGGGACTCAGAGGCCGGGGAGACAGACCAGGCAAACTGATCCACCCGGCCTCACGTTGGACGTGGAGTCTTCATTGTCCAGCTCCCCGGGTCCTGCCTTTTAAACCTCCCATCTCGTGGTCCAATCAAAACGGGTCTCATTCACACAGCCCCATCTATATTTATGTGGCCATGGCGACGCACAGGTTTGTCTGTTCCCAGAAGCTGAGTGGGGCAGGGCGGGGTTGCTGAGCCCCTGACGACAGAGCAGTAAATGTGTTTCCAGCTTCCCTGCCCCCCAGGCTTGTCCCAGGCCTTTGGGAGTCCCAAAGTTCCAGGAGCGAGCAGTGAGGCAAGATTCCACGGCAGGTTGCTCTTGCTTCTGTAAATGCCGTACGTCTAGGGCCCTCTGTGGGGTTTGCCTTCCACAGCCAGAATGTTAGCCTGCAGCACGGGTCCGCCGCTCTGTGGCTCTTTGATGGTGTGTCCTGATGAAGCCTGTCCACTCATTCACTCATTTTCTAGCCGTTGCTTGGCAAACATCCCGGAGCATCCTGCCCTGGGGTTGTACCCAAGGTCCTCCTTGGATCGGGGTCTCAGATCAAAGCCAGGTGTGAATGGAGAGGATGTGGGAAGGGGTGCCAGACTAGGGTCCTTTGGGATGTGCAGGGTAACAGCACCCACTGTGCCCCCCGAGGACCCCTGCCCCTTGGCATGTAGCTGTGAGGATGGACTGTCTGGCTTTGCCCAGACTTAGGAGTGATGGTCCCTGAGCACTCACTTTTCTTATAAGGAAGCGCCAGGAGTCTCTGAAGGGAGATCAGGATTCTCTCCCTGGCTCCCAAAAGGCTTTGGTGGGAAGTGGAGGCTGTGTGTGTGTGTGTGCGTGCATACTCACACACACGTTCACACATGTGGGCTTTGCAGGGGCCACTGTGGGGTTAAGAGGTGGAGACTTTATGCTCACCGTCAAGGTGATTGGTGGTTGGTAGCTGATGGTGGACCTTCTCACTGAAGTGTCAGGATTTGAGCAGCACAGACTTTACTCGACTTCGGTTTTGCTGATGGACCTCTTGACCCCAAGTTCAGATATATAATCAGGCCACAAGTATAAGCAATTGTTTTCCACTCAGTTTCTGCCATGTGGTTGCCAACAGCAGAAACCTACTTAAGGTCAGTTCAAATGGACTAAAAGAAAACTGCCTTGGTCAGACCGTAGGCCGCTATTTGGGTTTTAGAGCTGGGATAACTAGATAAATCTGGATCTATCCTCGCTTCAGTTTATGCGGGAAGAGCAAAACGACACTCTTGGTTTTGGAGTGATGAAACGGTCAGTTGCTTCTGCGGATGCACAGACCGTTGGCCCGCCCCTGGAGAGCCCTGTCTCCTGCCTGCCCTCCCCCACCCAACCCGTCCTCCCTCGGGACCACCCAGCAGTGCCCTTCCAAGTTTCGCAGGGGTCGAATAACCAAGAGCACAGCCCTGGACAAGCTCACAGCGCTGAGGCTACTGGGCCATCCCAAGGGGTCGTGGGGTGGCGGGAGGGGTGGTGGGCGTTGTCCAGCCTGGAGCCCACCCGGACGGATGGACTTTGTTGGGAGTCATGTGGTTAGAGGCATGATTAAACCGTATCTCAGCCCTGCTCGACTCAAGGAGAGCAATTGTGCGCACGAGTGCCATTGACGCCAGCGCTGGGACCCCATGGCTCCAGTATACACGGTGTCCATCCCGTGTCCACCCCCACGTGCTGCACGAGGCTCCGGTATACACAGTGTCCATCCCGTGTCCACCCCCACGTGCTGCACGAGGCTCCGGTATACACAGTGTCCGTCCCGGCTCCGTCCCCACGTGCTGCACAGGCGTGGAAGAGACTGTAGCCTCCTGGCGCGGGGCTGGCGCCTCGTTCTGTGGACATGTGCAGCCTCAGGGCCCCTTCTCCACCCTTCCCCTGGGAGCAGGTCCTGGCGCGGGGCTGGCGCCTCGTTCTGTGGACATGTGCAGCCTCAGGGCCCCTTCTCCACCCTTCCCCTGGGAGCAGGTGCCCCAGAATGCACACAGTTTCCAGAATTAGCACAACAAAGCCCTCGGAAGAAAGTACAACTACTGCTGTCCCCCTCCGCAGGCATGCGGAGCCAAGCGTCCACGTTCGAGGCTCCACCGCCTGCTCCCGTCAGTACCCAGCGTCCCACCGAGATCTCTGGTTACACTGTGCCCGGGAGCATTTCCATCACTCATTACAGGACCTGAATTGCCTGCTGCAATTTATGTAGCAGGAAGAGAAAGGTCCCAAGACTCTTTAAAAACGCTCTTGGGGGAAAACAAAGATAGGGAAACACGGTGGAATTCCAAGTTTCTCGCTGGGTCCTTTCCCTTGTGTCTCTTCTGAGGATGTTTCAGGTGAAGGTTCCCCATCTTTATTTGACTTTTTTGTTGAGTCTACATTTTTTTCCCCCCACGGTCTTTGATTTCCAGTGTAATCAACCTCAATTTTCAGGAACGATTCTAGCATATGCATTTATTATTGATCATGGGCAGAGCTCTGTGCCCAGGCGATTGGCATATTCGCTGAGTTAAATTAACCCAAGGCTGCAGCAGGGGTATGTAAGCAATTAGAAGGAGGATGTTGGTTTATGGTCCCTGGAGGCAGGGAGGGAGGGAAGTGTTGGTTTATTTATGGTTGCTGTTTGAAGGATGTCACAAATTGATTTACTGACGCAGCTGGGATAAAAGTCAGATGAAAGTCACAAGGTGGAGGAAGTGGTCTCTAACTGATGCCCCNCCCCCCCCCCCGCCCCCGCCGAACGTGTCCTGACATCGTTCTGAAGCCCTGGAGCGCTGCCCACACGCCTCACTTGAAACACAAGCCCCTCCTCCATCAGGAGTACCTGGCTCCCCGGGGGCACCCGGCACACCTGCTCCAACGGGTGTGCTTCCCAGCAGGACCCCCGATGGGGCCCGAGTGAGACCGCAGGGCAGGTCAGGGCTCCCAGGGTTTTGAAAATTGTGTCTGTGCCTCTGACAACCTTCCGGCACCAGCAGGTGGAGCCCCGTGGCCCTGACAGGTGATCCCCGGGCTTTCAGTGAGGCCGAGTTACAGCTGGTTCGGAGTGGAGGGGGCCTGCCCTTCCCCCAGGCTGCCTCCCCAGGCAGAGGCCCAGGCTCCCCCCTGTCTCTCCTGAGAACACCGCTCCAGTGTTCCTGGCTGCTGTTGCAGATTCCCCCCGACTGCCCCCCACTGCAGAAGTGCAAGACCTGAGATGGCCTGACTCCCAGGAGCGCAGGTCCAAGTTCAGAAGGAGGAGCAGATGGATCAAAGCCCACCAGCTGTAGGTGCCAGCGGAGGTGCCCCCGGGGCAGGGGGCTGAGGCGGCGAGAGCAGGGCTTCCCAGGGTGGGGACAGGGCCCTGGAGGCGCGTGAGCCGCCCAGGTGACCCAGGGCCCGAGATGATGGCTCAGACAGAAAGAATCCACCACCACTCACGTCACCTTCAGCGAGATTGTAGTGCTTTCGGCCACAGCACCGGTGCGTCTCCGTATTCACGTACAATATGATGGGAAGAAAACTAACCCGAGTGTCTTTCCCAGGCAGAGAGGATCACCATTCAGATTTGCCACATGTAAATTGACAGCGCCCTCCCCTAGGGCCACAGTGACTTCTGATGGAAAAAGCAAGAGAGCTGAGAAAGTATTGGGACAGGAGCCTTGGTGTCCGTATATTGTTGTTTACTTACAACAATCAGTAGAGATTAACTTTCTGGGCATTTTCCCCTGGATCGTAAATAGTTACTCTGCAATAATAACTTGGTTTTGGTAAGATCTAAAGACCGTTCAGGGGCTTCCCAGGTGGCGCTGTGGTAAAGAATCCATCCACCTGCAAAGGCAAGAAGGGAAAGAGATTCAGGTTCTATCCCTGGGTCAGGAAGATTCCCCTGGAGTAGGAAATGGCAACCTACTCCAGTATTCTTTCCTGGAAAATCCCATGGGCCGGGGAGCCTGGCGGCTACAGTCTATAGCAAGGAGTCAGACGCAACTGAGCACACACAAGCAGGGTCCCAGCAGAACTGTCTTGTCACCGCCGAGGTGGTAATTTTTAATGAATAAAGGATTCGAGGATTGTTACACCTTCTGTAAAATGACATTTACTGCCAGCATAGGAAAAGTAATTATTAGTGATTTGTGAAGCTTACTAACAATTGATTGTGAGACATTGTTTGCAATATTTGAGATGAGGCAACAAAGCCTTCCTCTGTCTTCGGTTTTACGTAACTCCCACTCAGGAGTGCAAAGTTACGCTTACAGGTTTTCACGGGTTTGCCCCTTTGTTCTTTTATGATAATAAAAAGGATCATTTTCTTTTAGATAGGGAGAAATTTATCCAGTAAAAGTCTAGCTGTAGTTCATTCCTGTTGGCCTTCTCTATGGAAATGTTGCTGTGTTAAGTTGTCCATGGGGGTCTTAAAAGAGTCAGACATGACTTACTGACTAATCGACAGCAACGTGGAAACATGGTAAGTTTCATGTTCTCTAATAGGTGACAGGTCAGGGGCTTCATTGGTATCTAAACACATTAAAGTATGGCTTTGGGGTCAGTGAAAATGTGCTTTGGAGAAAACGGTCCTCGGATCTTTAATTATCTGTGGTTCCGTTGTCTCTGTTGCAATGGAGAAAAACTTAATTCTTAAAGAATAAGCTCTTCCCTTTCTCTCATCTTCAAGAGGGTAAGATGAGTAATTGGAATTATGCAAATTAGTGCACGGTCCATAGAAAAGTGAAGTTATCCCCTGAGAGACTTGCCGGCAGGCCAGCGTTCTTACAGGTCCTTGCTTGTGGTTCGGGCGAAAGCTGCCGTGCCCTCAGCCCCTCGCTGGGGCCGACCTGCCCCGAGTACCAGGCCAGCAGGGCCTCAGTGTGGACCGGCACATCAGAGGTTCCGATACACGGGAACTTCGTTCGCACTGCCCTTGTGATGTTTCAGGATTCTTTGATGAAATCAGCTTCTGTGTATCGTCCACAAGCGCGCACAGAGGTCTTCAGCAGTGTGTCTGCAACAAAGCCCCGAGAGGATCATAAAGGACATTTCCCTCTCGGACGTAACGGGTTTCCCGAGTTCTTTGAAGAGCAGCTGCCGGTCTCTGTTGCTGTGTCAGCGTCAGGGGCAGTAGGGCCAGGAGCTCCCAGCAAGGACGCTTTGCTTGGGATTCTATGTCCTCTCCTTTGATGGTGGCCCTGCTTTGCTCAGGGAAACACCTTCTCCAGATTCTAAGCCTTGCACCAAGAGGTGAGCTCAGCACATGGCCAGCGGAGCAATGAGTAACAGCAAGGCTTTGCCCCAGTCTATAGATGAGTAAGCTTAGACATCCGTCCACAGCCACCTGCGTTTTCCCTGAATCTAATAACTTCCATTTCCAAGAGACCAGTCAAATATGGGCAGAGGTTGAATTTCCAGGGCTCGTATCTTATGCCCTTTCTCCCAGAATGTAGCCATTCATCCAACAGATCAAATCTTGTTCTTGCATCATGTAAAGCTCAGTTTGTAAGAGCTGACCTGGGTGTGGAAGCCCTGTTTCTGCCTGTGCTCTGCAGACCCGAGCCCCTCCATGCAGCCGCGCCCTGGGTACCTGAGCGATCCGTGCCCATTTACAGGTGGCTCCCAAACACCTGGTTTCCTTTGAGCCCCTAGCCTCATGAACACAAGGACAAGAGAGAAATGTCAGGTACCCTCTGCCCCGTCATGGACGATAAATTATCTACTTTGTAGGGAAAAAAAGTTGAGTGGCTAAAGATGTATGTCCAATCATGATATCAAACTCTATTGACTTTATTAAAAGAAAGAATTTTACGATGAGACTTGACTTTAGGCAACCCTCAAGCCAAGTCTGTGATGTTTGGAATAAAACTCCCAGGTCTGCTAAGAGCAATCCCAGTTTCCCAGGGAATCTCAGCGAGAGTCAGGATGGCCTGTGTCTGCGTCTGCCTGGGCTGGGCCATGGGAGATCCGGACCAAGGACCGGCATAGGTCCACTTACTAGTGACCGTGGTCATCCCCAGTGTTTGTGGAGCGGAGCTTCCTGCCTGCACTTTGCAGACAGGGCATCACAGACCCACCACTGGGAAGGGTCGGAACTTCAGGAGGGCACAGACTCTGGACGGTCTGACGCATCAGGTGGATGCCCTGAGCTCAGGCTGTAGTCTTCTGAAGGGGAGAGAGCGCCAGTGTCACGGCGAGCTGACTCCAGGCTGGTTGCGGCGGTCACCGACGCTGTGGTCACTGCAGGTGAAGGGCTTTCGCCGCCCTGCAGGTCACGGCCTCCGCGCAGGAAGGACTCGCAGGCCTGGGGGTCCTGAGCCCAGCCCTGCAGGTCACGGCCTCCGCGCAGGAAGGACTCGCAGGCCTGGGGGTCCTGAGCCCAGCCCTGCTGGTCCCCAGGCCCCACGGGGACCAGCCCCTCTTCTGCTCGGCCCTGGTTCTCCCCGCCTGCCTGACCCTCCTCGGCCCCCTTCTCTCCAGGAGCCTCCAGGAGTCCGTGGTCCCAGCACTTACGCCGTGCCCCGTTTCTGCTTTCCCTTTTGCTTCTCTCAGGTCCTTCGTCCATTGCCAAGGTTGCCTGCCTGCTGGTAGCCCCCAAACTCCGCCTCCTACCAGAACTCCCTCGGAGTTCCACACATGCATGAGGGACATCACCAGCTCGGGGGTCCACAGGGCTGCAAACTTGACCTTGAAGGCACAGTTTCACCTCTCCCCCAAACCAGCTCCTCCCCAAGGTCACCTGCTCTTTTCTCTGGGCTGTGCTCCCCTCCTGCCAGCGAGTTACAGACCGTGACCCTGGCACCATCTAATAGGGCAGCGTGTGTATGTTCTAAGTCGCCTTCAGTCAATTCTGACTGTTTGCAACCCCAGGGACTGCAGCCCACCAGGCTCCTCTGTCCTTGGAATCTTCCAGACCAGAACAGTGGAGTGGGTTGCCTCCTGGGGATCTTCCCGACCCAGGGGTCGAACCTGTGTCTCCTGCATTTGCGGGTGGGTTCTTTACCACTAGCGCCATCTGGGAAGCCCATAGACAGCCAGATAGAGCAAATTAAAACCCAGCCAAGGAAGCCGGGTGACATTTGAGTTCCCGGTAAACAGTAGATAAGTCTTAATGTAAGCACCCCAGTGAGTACTGGGGACATACTGATATTTGGGTGCAGTGTTTTGTATGGATTCCTGCTTCCCGAGCATGTCTGCAGTCTGTAGTGCATTCCCATCCTTCCTCTTTCTTGCCTGGATGCTGTGCTCTCGTAGATACACAGAGCTCCAGAGAGACATCAGAACCCTACCCCTTGCCTGGTCTGGCTTTTAAACCTGGAGACCACCCAACCTGGCCCTATTACTCCCTGTCGCAACAGCCCTGAATGACTCATCATACCTGACCCGGCATTTAGCCAGAGCGCCTCGCTGATAAAATACCTATCAGTAAGTAGCTGCGCTGTGGCCAGCCTGCTGCCTCTCTGCTATGGACTGCCTCCATCTCAGCAGGAGGGTCTCCATCACGTCGGGAAGGTCTCAATCACCGTGGGAGGGTCTCAATCACGGCGGGAGCGTCTCGATCACGGAAGGAAGGTCTTGATCACGGCAGGAGGGTCTCATTCAGGGAGATAGTTGGGCTCTGCCTGGCGCTTTGGAAGCTCCACCCCGTCATCGCGGGACTCTCTGGGGGGAGAGGGTGAGTCAGCCCCAACTGAGCTCGGTGAAGCAGCCCTGCTCCAGAAACAGGATTCGCAGCTGCCTCTCGCCCTCCTCCAGCAGCCCCGCCCCCCAACACCCAGTGGATTCCGTGTTGGGGAGACATCTGAGCTCGAGGTCCCCAGGGGTTTTCGGATTGAAAGCTGGACACTCCTGGACACCCGGGGACAAGCTGGTTACCCACCATGCACCCTGGGCAAACTGGTCATGGAGGCCAGTCCTCAGAAAGAAGCAGAGAATTTGGGGTGTGTGGGCTGCAGGGGTCCCCTCTTAACTGCTGTGCGTCCCTGAATTTTCTGAGCGTTCCCCCATTTGTAAAATGAAGAGTCATCCTAACGCCTGCTCCGTGCAGACTGTGCATAGAAGGATGGATAGACAGTCAGAAGAGGTGGCACACGATGACCCCTGGGCTGTGCGTGAATGGGCTGTAGGTGGCTGTGTGTTTACAGAGGGCTGGGGACTGGGGGGTCCCAGCAAGGGTGGAAAGGCTGGCTGACTGCCTTTCGGAGCCGGCAGCGACAGGGAGAACCCCGCCTGCCACCCCAAGGCGGGAGCCCTGCAGCTCTGCACGCGCCTTTTGCACATCAGCATCCTGGGTGCTGCCTCCCCGCACCTGCTCCAAGCCTCTCACCTGCTCGGCGGCCCTCCGCCTTGCAGGGCATCTTCACACGGCCCTTTGGGAGACAGAGAATGGGGAGGAGGAGGCCTGTGCGCTGGAAAGCTGAGCCACGCACGCCGGGTGTACACCTAGCATGTGCCTGGTGAGAGGAGCTGAGCCCGGGCGGAGGGCCGGCTGCCAGGAGCTGGGCGGCCGGCTTGGTGCTGTCCTCTTGGTGTTCACAGGGGGAGGGGACACCCTTTTGAGCTCTGGCCCCGCTGGTGGCCATGCACCGAGCATCTTCACGACTCTGCTGTTGGTGTGTTAGAACTGGCCTTGCGCGGATGTCATAAGCCATCCTACCGGCTGGCCGCTGGGGCCTCGGGAGGTGGGAGCTGCCTCGAGGAGCCGCCCTCGCTTCTCACCCCCACGGGTCCTAGATGACTCTCCTGAGCCCCTCGCCTCCCGTCCCAGCCGAGATGCCTTCCTTGCTGGGGCAGGCTGCTGCCTGAGGAGCCACAGGGCCAAAGCTGACAGGCCAGTCACAGCAGGGTCCGCCCTACAGGCAGGTCCACCGAGCTCCGCTCTGCCCAGCCGAGTCCGAGGGCACCTCCGTCTGCAGAGCTGAGGGCAGGCTGTCCCCTCCCCGGGTGTTCTGTGCATCCCCCAGGGACCCCAGACATCTGTGCACACACCTGGCCTGTGTGTCCAAGGGCTGGAGAGTAGGTGGGCATGGGTCTGGAGGTGGAGGCACCCATCACCATTCCCCGCCAGCTGCCTTCCATGGCCTCCCCACAACTTGGTACCTTCACCTGCCCAGGGGTGTTCAGAATTCACCCTCCTGAACTCCCAGACTTCCGTGTCTCCCAGGAACCCCAATTGGGCTCGGCGTGTGTGGAGGGTGTGTGCATGCCACGGGCAGTGTGAAGCCTGAACCTCCAGAGCCCAGGACGGGCCTCTGGCTGCAGGGCACCCTCATTCCCCTGGCACTCTCTGCCCTGATCGCCTGGGTGGGGCCCAGCAGCTCACCGCCGACCTCTTTAACCTGTCTGAACAAGGCGGAAGTGGCACCCGCCTCCCTGGGTGGCTGTCGGGTGGCGGAACTCAGACCGGCCACCCTGCTCAGCCTTGCCTGCTCCTTCTCCCCCCACCTCTTCTCTCCCCTTTTCGCCTCCTGACGTGTGGACTTCTTTGCTGTTGTTGTTCAGCCACTAAGCCGTGTCTGACTTTTGCAGCCCCATGGACTGCCGCACGCCAGGCTTCCCTGTCCTCACGCGCTCCTGGAGTTTGCTCACGTTGGCGTCCATGGATTTCTTTGCTGGTCTCCTTTTAATGGTGTTTCCCTGGTTTTGCACTTAGACTGGTCCTGTTGCTTCTGTATGAAAGCAATTAAGTTACAATCTTCACCAGCTCAGATAAGAAGCACCCCCTTTTCCGTCTTTTCCTTTTTAACAAGCCACACCTCCTCCGAAAGGCAGGATCACTCTGGATACAGGAGGAACTTGCTACCTCTGCACATTAGCCTGCCTAAGGGGTTTTTATGATTGTTCTGAAACCTCTCATCCATGTAAGTATATTCACACCTGAAGCTGGGGAAAGGTCTGGGTTTGTTTCTCTTTTACTGTGAAAATATTTCTTTCTTTTTCATTTTGTTATTCCTCAATGCATAAAATAATAATAATAATCTCGGCCCTGGGGTTATTGTCTTGATTTTCTGGAACACAGGCCTGGTTGGGATCAGGCTGGATAGTCAATGACCCGAGGCTCGCCATCGTCCTGGTTTTCCGTGCCCGGCAGGCAGAGAGGGCTTGACTTGTCCTCTAAGGGGTGATTTCAGAAAGTCAGTGCTGCGCTGCGCAGGTGTTTCCCGGGCAGGCGGCCGAGGACGCTCCCTGGCTGGCTGGGCTCCGGTGGCTGTTGCTCTCCCCAGCAGCATCCTCTCTCGGCGGCCTGCGGGATGGGGGGAAGCCGGCACCCCGGATTCATCCCAGGGGTGGCAGGGGGGGGCCCTGACTGTAGGCGAACAGTGGAGCTTGTTGGTTTTCTGGGATCGAAGCTGCCTTTCTGCCCTTGGGGTCTGTCAGCAGGCAGGAGGCTGCTCCTCGGGGTCTTCACTATGCTCCCTGGCCCAGGAACGTGGGGCCGCGGCTCTAGGAGTGGTGTTGGTCTCCATCTGTGCACAAACGCCACACCTTGCACACAGGTGGGCCTTGAAGGGTCCCCAAAGCTGTCTGTGGTCACTGAGAAGGGGCGATGGCTGGTGGCCTCGGGGTGGTTTCGACTTCAGCTGGGGGCCCGGGAGCTTCCCTCAGCTCTTCAGACCAGGGGAGGATGGACTGGGATCCTAGAAAACATGGTGCTTCCCCAGCCGGTCTCATTCGTGATCCTCGGAACCTTCCAGAAGGAGGGACAGGCGGGCGGACATTCTAAGCCTTGGTGTTCAGGCTCAGAGGAAGTGAGGAGCCATCTTGTCTGCAGTTGAACAGGGGTCTGACGCATGGCTCTGTGCCTCCAGGCAAGGAGTTTCTGGGGAGCCCCGAGGCCTCTCCCTGGGAGGCACCCGCACAGCCACCCCGGGCCCTGAGTCCCCCCGCCTGCCCAGGCTGAGTTCCCACCCCCAAGCTCTTCCACCTTCTCTTCCTCCAGCTGCCCCTGAAGGTCACTGTGACCCCTGCTCCTCCAGAAAGATTGGGGAGCAGGGGACACAGTGCACTTGACCCTGGCTTGGCCCCTCGGGGGAGGTATCAGAGGGCAAGAGCTTGGGGGAAGCTCAGCCCAGTTCTGCTTCTGGACCCCAGCACAGCTGAGTGCCCATCATTAAAGCAGAGGGGGACAAGGGAGAAGACGTGTGTCCGGGTTGGGGCTGACTGGGGCTCTGATTATGGGCTTGCCTAAGCTCCCCGCCCAGCCCCTCTGGGCACGCACCTGGGGCTCGGGAGCTGCTGGCATCTTGGCCCCACCTGGTTCGTCAGTGGCTCCAGGACATCAGCGTGGGGACAGCCCGGTCGGTCCGAGCTGTTCCCCAAGCTTGTGTGCAGAGAAATTATTCTCTGGTAGGGCAACAGGGAGCTTATCTTCCCCCGACAAGGACTATCCCAGGAGGGCACAGCGTCCACATGGACGCAGACAGAGCAGACGAGGCGTAGACATTTTCCACGAGGACCACAGAGGGAGTGGGGGTCCAGGCTGCAGGCCGTGGGCTCAGCTGCGGAAACAGTAACAGCTCCCCCTCCCCCCACCACAGGCTGTGTCCACAGTTCTGGCTGCTTCCAGGTGGCAGGGGTGGAAGGGGGGTGATGGGGAGCAAGTCTTCGCAAAATACCCCCCGTCACTTGGCTGAGTTTAAGGTTCCCGGTCGCACATGTGGTGGTGCCCTGGCGATCAGTAGTTCTAACAACCGGCTCAGGCTGATGTTACAGTTGACAAAACTCAATCACATTTGTTATCTCGTTGGATTCTCCTAATTTACTAATTGGGAAGGAAGATCAGAAAGGCGAAGTGTTCTGGCAAAGGCCTTCATCCCTGGAGAGAAAGAGAAAGGATGAGAGAAACAGAGAGAGAAAGAGAGACACTCAACACAGGCAGGCTTTCAGTCTCGGGGAAGACGGAAGCTGCTCTGAATTGCCTAAGGGTTTTATTTCCTTCCACCTCGTCCACTGAGCATCACTCCCTGTGCCAGATGGACACACACATGAGAGCTGCTCTGCCCTCAGGAAGCCCCCAGGGCAGGCATCATTCTGTCCAGCAGAACGAACTTTACTGTAGTCCTGCTGGGAAGCTTTTTCTGGATGTCTTTAAGGGAACTGTCCACACCGTTACCAGGGGAGACCCTTGGTCCTCCTTATCCCGCGCAGATCCCGGGGCTTCCCAGGGACCACGTTCTCTGCACGCAGCCCCCCTTGCCTCGTGATGCCCTCTGCTCCTCGTCCCACCCCCCAGCCTGGACCAGTCGACTCCTCAGTGAGAAGACACCCCTCTTCCCAGGCAGCCTTTCTGACCTCCCTGGAGTGGGGGCCAGGCATCCCCGCCGGGTGCTGCCAGCTCATGTGCCCACCCCTCCGGGCACGTCAGAGCCGCTCTGCATGGTAATTGTTCCATTATTTCATTTCTCCCACCAAACCACAAGGTCTGAGGGAGGCACGGAGGTGGTCGTTTCCTCCGGTTGTCTCTCCAGACTTTGGCGAACAGTCAGCTCGGTAGATATCACTGAAAGAGGAGAGGATGAATGAAAAAGTAGTCAAACCAACAGAGAGCTCCAGGTCTGCAGCGCTCACTCAGGCAGCCAGTGAACTCAGGTCTGGGAAGTCGAACGTGTGTGTAAACCTGGCCGCTGAGGTCCAGTCCACCCCGCCTCATCTTTGGGCATCTCCATGGCCCACCCCAGGGCGGTGGCTGCACTGTGGTCCAGGGCTCACCCAGCGGAGGTCGCCCGGCCCTTGAGGATGGCTACCTTCTTCTCTGTTGTCCACACTCCCGAGTGGAGGTCCGCAGAGGCTGGCGGGCCTCAGCACAGGGTGCCTTCTCCTTAGGGAGAGACCACCGCTAGTCACTGCCATTTTGCTGAGTCCCAGGGCACGTCTGTATTAGCATTCAGTGAGTGGCTGTTTTAGGAACTCTGTGCCCAGGGACGGTGGATGGAAGATGCAGGAAGCATTGACCTTTTCATTTAGGTCAAACAGCTCTTCTTCGTTAATTTCACTTGCTTTCAGCTGCAAGTCTCACCGTGTGCACACCAAAGGTGAGGCGATAGGTGTTAATGCTCTCACAGAAGACGAACTTCTCAAACCGTCAGACGAGGCCAGCTGGAGATCAGAGTCATTTTCAAACAGAAAGTCAGTTAATTTCAACGGTGATTCTGCTGTTTTTCCATTTCATGGAATCCAGCCACAACTTGAAAATTCACTCCATCAAAGGGAAGCGCCTGACATGATGGGTGCAAATTGGATGAGAGTTCAACCTCTATCATACGGCTATTTGCTTTGTGGGATCATATCAATATTGATGAATCTTAGTGTTTGTGGTAAATGTATCACCCATGGAACTTATTGCAGTATACAAAAATTTATAATTATGTCCAAACCAACTGTCCCATCAGTTAAAATAGAAGCTGTAGATATTAGACTTTATAAATGCTGATAGCTGCAAGAGTAATTGAAGCTGATGTTGAATTTTTTTAAAATACTTCGGCTTGTAACATGCATTTTCTCTTCTCTACTCATCATCAGATTTCATTCGAAGAATGATCTGTTAATCAATCTAAGTATCCAAAGA
The DNA here is from genome assembly GCA_006410935.1 of Redunca redunca. Classification (NCBI taxonomy): domain Eukaryota; kingdom Metazoa; phylum Chordata; class Mammalia; order Artiodactyla; family Bovidae; genus Redunca; species Redunca redunca. The sequence continues at coordinate 35,067 of SJYQ01020734.1, forward strand.
TGGCAAACTTTTTTGCTAAACAAGCCCCTCTTGGTTTTATTCTGTTCTAAATGATTTGGAAATAGAAGTAGTTTATTAGAATTTAATAGACGTAGTCAACAAATAGAACACCAAAAAACACAACCACAAAGCAAAACCAGAAGCTCTCAGCTTTGGAAACTTTTGTAGAATTGCAGTTATTGAAAACATAGGTTATGAACAGGAAAGCATTAAAATCTATCCCTACAAAGGCAAGGAAGGAAGCAAACACTTTAATGATGACAGCCCACAAGATGCTAATTTGAAACAAATTACAGTTTTATGAAGAAATTTACACATTAAGGATATTAAAAAACATATTCAAAGTGAAACATTAAGAACAGACAAAGCTAAGAAATTGATTAGAGCTGGTGAATATGTGCTGAGAATAAACGTTCATATTCTCATTTTACCTTCACATAGTCAGTATAAAAAGGCTATTTTTCCTCCAAAAATATTGTTGTAATGTGTGAGAAGTGTGAAAGTGAACGTGTCAGTCACTCAATAATGTCCAACTCTTTGTGCTGCATGGACTTCAGCTCACCAGGCTCCTCTGTCCATTGAATTTTCCAAGCAAGAATACCGGAGTGGGTAGCCATTCCCTTCTCCAGGGAATCTTCCTGACCCAGGGATCGAACCCAGGTCTCCTGCACTGAAGGCAGATTCTTTACCGTCTGAACCTGTGTTTAGATATGTTAATTTTGTTTTCTAGAATTTTTCAAAATTAAAAAAAAATTAGTTTTCCCAGTTTGGAACCAGTCCATTGTTCCATGTCCCATTCTAACTGTTGCTTCCTGACCTGCATACAGGTTTCTCAGGAGGCAGGTCAGGTGGTCTGGTATTTCCATTTCTTTAAGAATTTCCCATAGTTTGTTTTGATCCACACAGTCAAAGGCGTTGGCATAGTCAAAATGAAGCAGAAGTAGTTTTTTTTTTTTTTTAATTTTCTTGCTTTTTCGATGATCCTGTGGATGCTGGCAATTGGATCTCTGGTTTCTCTGCCTTTTCTGAATCCAGCTTGAACATCTGGAAGTTCTCAGTTCACATACTATTGAAACCTGGCTTGGAGAATTTTGAGCATTACTTTGCTAGCTTGTGAAATGAATGCAATTGTGTGGTAGTTTGAACCTTTTTTGGTCTTGCTCTTCTTTGGGATTGGAATGAAAACTGATCTTTTCCAGTCCCTTGGCCACTGCTGAGTTTTCCAAATTTCCATAGATAGCACACAGCTGTGGTTGTTTTAGCCCCTCCTTCACTCTCCAAAGAGTCCTGGTTTAGATGAGAAACTACAGGACGTGCGTCCTGAGGGCTCTGAGTGGCAGTGGCTTTGAATCCCCAGCATGATAGCTCCTAAATCCTCATCTGCGCCTTTCTGAAGGAACCCCGTCTGTTTTCATACTTGAGAACAATAGAACCTGGTGTTTTAACCATGTGTGAGCGGCTGGAGCAGAAGGAAGAAAGCACTACCCTCTTGGGACTGCAGGGGGCAGTCTGATTCAGTCCGCCGGGACACCCAGGGCCAGCTGGGAAGGACACTTCCAGGCCCTGCTGGGCAAGAAGGGTCAGCCAGGCAGAGCCTCCTCAAAGACACCAGCTCATCAAGGACTCCAGCCCTAAATGTCCTGGTCTCCCCCAGCTCCCCTCCCCATTCCTAAGCCGAGCACCCCTACCTCACCTCTGCCCCTCCCCTATGCCCCCCAGAAAGAACGCAAGCCCCCCTCCCTTCTAGCGAAGCCCCAGGTCCCACACCTGTTGGCGGTCTCCACTGGAATGGCCCACAGCCCCTTGCAAACCAACTTGTCACTCCCCGCGGGAAAGCAGGACACTCTCCGGGGGATTTTGGTGAGCGTCTGTGGGGTGCTTTATCTCAGAACCTCGGCTAGCCCATCACACGTCATGGGAGCTCAGGAATTGGTAGCCCGTGTTCCTGTTTCATGCTCCAAGCTAAAATGACCTCTATCCTCAGCCTGGGGCCGCCTCTCCCTGTCTCAGTTAATGAACGAAGTCCCCTCCCATCCACCTCCTGGTCCCTCTGACACCCACTCTGATTGCCACCCTCCTGGATTCCGCCTCACAGCTCACCTGCCCTCTCTTCCCACGTCCTGGTTCAGCCCAGACTTACCCCATCTGTCGCCAAGACCAGCTCGTCTCTAGTCGTAAAGTGCGTGCCGTGCTAAGTCACTTCAGTCGTGTCCGACGCTTTGCCACCCCGTGGACTGTAGCCCGCCAGGCTCCTCTGTCCATGAGGATTCTCCAGGCAGGAATACTGGAGCGGGTTGCTGTCTCCTTCTCCAGGGGATCTTCCCGACCCAGGGATCGAACCCAAGTCTCTTGGGTCTCCTGCACTGCACCAGCGCCGCCTGGCGTGGAAACCACCCAGGGATCTCCTGAAGGGTGAGAGGCCTTGCGTTCCTAACAAGCTCCCAGGACCACGCTGGGGCAGCAGGGGCTTACCCCCACACCCCCACAGCCCCCAGCACCATCCTGGGTGGCTCTTGAAAGCTTCTAGCGCTCACTCTGGAAACCTTCCTGGTAGCTCCTTGCTCAGAGTCAAGCCTGTCAGCCTCAGTCTGTGTGAGAGCCATCACTCCGCATGTATCTGGATTTCAAACATCCGGAAGCTGGACTTGGGCCCCGGGAGCTGGCATCTTTGTTCAGTGCCCCCAGTGGTTCTATTAATATAGGTTCGGGGAGGGGAGTGGTTTCGTTTTGTCTGCACCACATGGCTGGGGGGGGGGAGGGGGCGTGGGTCTTAATTCCCCAACCAGGGATTGAACCTGGGCCCCGACAGTGAACGTGCTGAGTCCTAATCACTGCACCACCAGGGAACCCTAGCAATGTAGGCTGTTGATGGAAAACAAGACTCTAACACCAAGCCAGCCCCTTTAACCTGGCACTCTAGGGCCTTCTCAGTGCAGCCCCGTCTTTCTACCTTTGCTCTTCTCTGCTTCCTTCCCATAATGGATCTCCAGCAGAGCAAGCCGTCCTCTCTCTGGATTGTAGGTCAGCGTCCGCCTCCCTCAAGCCTCTGTCCCGCCCCACTGGGTCCTGGTTGGACCCCTCTGCACCCAGCCTCTGCTACCTCCCAGGCACAGCACAGCCCTCACCCCCCTTCCTTGGGGCTGTGGCCATACGTTTGGAGCTGGGGGTGGGGTCTGGGAGGGGGACCCTGTTTCCTGCTTACCCTTCCCTGGAGCGGCTCTAGGGCAGGGATGGGACGGTATTCATCTCCCCGTTTCCAGAACCAGCATCTACCTGCCCCAGAGTCATTTCCCAC
>SJYQ01020777.1:0-33745 GCA_006410935.1 Redunca redunca
CTATCGTATTCTGCGACTCCATGGACTGCAGCACGCCAGGATTCCCTGCCCATCACCAACTCCTGCAGCTTACTCGAACTCATGTCCATCCAGTCAGTGAGGCCATCCAACCATCTCATCCTCTGTCGTCCCCTTCTCCTCTGGCCTTCAGTATTTCCCAGCGAATCAGTTCTTCGCATCAGTTGGCCCAAGTATTGGAGCTTCAGCATCAGTCCTTCCAATGACTGTTGAGGACTGATTTCCTTTAGGATTGACTGGTTTGATTTCCCTGCAGTCCAAGGGACTCTCAAGAGCCTTCTCCAACACCACAGTTCAAAAGCATCCATTCTTCGGCACTCAGCTTTCTTTATAGTCCAACTCTCACATCCATACATGACTACTGCAAAAACCATAGCTTTGACTAGATGGACCTTTGGTGGCAAAGTAATGTCTCTGCTTTTTAATATGCTGTCTAAGTTGGTCATAGCTTTTCTTCCAAGGAGTATGGATCTTAATTTCATGGCTGCAGTCACCATCTGCAGTGATTCTGGAGCCCCCAAAATAAAGTCTGTCACTGTTTCCGTTGTTTCCCCATCTACTTGCCATGAAGTGATGGGACCAGATGCCATGATCTTTGTTTTCTGGATGTTGTTTTAAGCCAACGTTTTTACTCTCCTCTTTCATTTTCATCATATGGCTCTTTAGTTCTTCTCTTTCTGCCGTAAGGGTGGTGTCATCTGCATATCTGAAGTTATTGATATTTATCCCAGCAATCTTTTTTTTTTTATTGAAGGATAACTGCTTCACAGAATTTTGCTGTTTCGTCTCAAACTTCAATATGAATCAGCCATAGGTGTACATATATCCCCTCCCTTTGACACTCCCTCCCATCTCCCTCCCCATCACACCCCTACCCCTCTAGGTTGATACAGAGCCCCTGCTTTGAGTGTCCTGAGCCATAGAGCAAATTCCCATTGGCAATATATTTTACATATGGTAATATAAGAAGCACAAGCTGGAATCAAGATTTCTGGGAGAAATCAATAACCTCAGATATGCAGATGACACCACCGTTATGGCAGAAAGTGAAGAGGAACTAAAAAGCCTCTTGATGAAAGAGGAGAGTGAAGAAACTGGCTTAAAGCACAACATTCAGAAAACCAAGATCATGGCATCTGGTCCCATCACTTCATGGGAAATAGATGGGGAAACAGTGGAAACAGTGTCAGACTATATTTTGGGGCTGCAAAATCACTGCAGATGGTGACTGCAGCCATGAAACTAAAAGACACTTTCTCCTTGGAAGAAAAGCTATGATCAACCTAGACAGAATATTAAAAAGCAGAGACATTACATTACCAACAAAGGTCCGTCTACTCAAGGCCATGGTTTTTCCAGTGGTCATGTATGGATGTGAGAGTTGGACTGTGAAGAAAGCTGAGTGCCGAAGAATTGATGCTTTTGAACTGTGGGGTTGGAGAAGACTCTTGAGAGTCCCTTGGACTGCAAGGAGATCAGCCCTGGGTGTTCTTTGGAAGGAATGATGCTGAAACTCCAGTACCTTGGCCACCTCATGCGAAGAGTTGACTCACTGGAAAAGACCCTGATGCTAAGGAGGGATTGGGGGCAGGAGGAAAAGGGTATGACAGAGGATAAGACGGCTGGATGACATCACTGACTCGATGGATGTGAGTTTGAGTGAACTCTGGGAGATGGTGATGGACAGGGAGGCCTGGTGTGCTGCGATTCAATGGGTCGCAAAGAGTTGGACACGACTGAGCGACTGAACTGAACTGAATGTAAGTTTCCATATTACTCTTTTCATAGGTCTCAGGATCTCTTCCCCTCTCCACATGTCTGTAAGTATTGTCTATGTCTGTTTTTCCACAGTTGCCTTGTAAATAAATTCTTCAGTACCATTTTGCTAGATTCCGTATATATGTATTAGAATATGATATTTATCTTTCTCTTTCTGACTCACTTCACTCTGAATAATAGGTTCTAAGCTGATCCACCTCATTAGAACTGACTCAAATGTGTTCCTTTTTATGGCTGAGCAACATTCAGAAAACTAAGATCATGGCATCTAGTCCCACCACTTCATGGGAAATAGATGAGGAGGCAGTGGAAACAGTGTCAGCCTTTATTTTGGGGGGCTCCAAAATCACTGCAGATGGTGATTGTAGCCATGAAATTAAAAGACGCTTACTCCTTGGAAGGAAAGTTATGACCAACCTAGATAGCATATTAAAAAGCAGAGACATTACTTTGCCAACAAAGGTCCATCTAGTCAAGGCTACGGTTTTTCCAGTGGTCATGTATGGATGTGAGAGTGGGACTGTGAAGAAAGCTGAGCACTGAAGAATTGATGCTTTTGAACTGTGGTGTTGGAGAAGACTCTTGAGAGTCCCTTGGACTGCAAGGAGATCCCACCAGTCCATTCTAAAGGAGATCAGTCCTGGGTGTTCACTGGAAGGGCTGATGCTGAAGCTGAAACTCCAATACTTTGGACAAGACTGAGCGACTTCACTTTCACTACACTTCTTTGGGATTGGAATGACAACTGACCTTTTCCAGTCCTGTGGCCACGGATGAGTTTTCCAAATTTGCTGGCATATTGAGTGCAGCATTTCACAGCATCATCTTTTAGGATTTGAAATAGCTCAGTTGGAATTTCATCACCTCCACTAAGCTTTGTTCCTAGTGATGCTTCTTAAGGCCCACTTGACTTCACGTTCTGGGATGTCTGGCTCTAGGTGAGTGATCACACCATCATGGTTATTTGGGTCATGAAGATCTTTTTGGTACAGTTCTTCTGTGTATTCTTGCCACCTCTTCTTAATACCTTCTGCTTTTGTTAGGTCCATACCATTTCTGTCCTTTATTGAGCCCATCTTTGCATGAAATGTTCCCCTGGTATCTCTAACTTTCTTGAAGAGATCTCTAGTCTTTCCCATTCTATTGTTTTCCTCTATTTCTTTGCACTGATCGCTGAGGAAGGCTTTCTTAGCTCTCCTTGCTATTCTTTGCAACTCTGCATTCAAATGGGTGTATGTTTCCTTTTCTCCTTTGCCTTTTGCTTCTCTTCTTTTCACAGCTATTTGTAAGGCCTCCTCAGACAACCAATTTGCCTTTTTGCATTTCTTTTTCTTGGGGATGGTCTTGGTCACTGCCTCCTGTACAATGTCACGCACCTCCGTCCATAGTTCTTCAGGCACTCTATCAGATCTAATCCCTTGAATCTGTTTGTCACTTCCACTGTATTAGTTTCAGTTCAGTCACTCAGTCGTGTCTGACTCTCTGCAACCCCATGAATCGCAGCACGCCAGGCCCCGCTGTCCATCACCAACTCCCGGAGTTTACTCAGACTAATGTCCATCGAGTCAGTGACGCTGTCCAGCCATCTCATCCTCTGTCTCCTCTTCTCCTCCTGCCCCCAATCCCTCCCAGCATCAGAGTATTTTCCAATGAGTCAACTCTTCGCATGAGGTGGTCAAAGTATTGGAGTTTCAGCTTTAGCATCACTCCTTCCAAAGAAATCCCAGGGCTGATCTCCTTCAGAATGGACTGGTGGGATCTCCTTCCAGTTCAAGGGACTCTCAATAGTCTTCCCCAACAACACAGTTCAAAAGCATCAATTCTTCGGCACTCAGCCTTCTTCACAGTCCAACTCTCACATCCATACATGACCACTGGAAAAACCATAGCGTTGACTACACAGACCTTTGTTGGAAAAGTAACGTCTCTGCTTTTCAATTTGCTGTCTAGGTTGGTCATAACTTTCCTTCCAAGGAGAAAGTGTCTGTTAATTTCATGGCTGCAGTCACCATCTGCAGTGATTTTGGAGCCCAAAAAAATAAAGTCTGACACTGTTTCCACTGTTTCCCCATCTATTTCCCATGAAGTGATGGGACCAGATGCCATGATCTTCGTTTTCTGAATGTTGAGCTTTAAGCCAACTTTTCACTATTCTCTTTCACTTTCATCTGAAGCTTTTTAGTTCCTCTTCATTTTCTGCCATAAGGGTGGTGTCATCTGCATATCTGAGATTATTGATATTTCTCCAGGCAATCTTGATTCCAGCTTTTGTTTCTTCCAGCCCAGCGTTTCTCATGATATACTCTGCATAGAAGTTAAATAAGCAGGGTGACAATATACAGCCTTGAAGTACTCCTTTTCCTATTTGGAACCAGTCTGTTGTTCCATGTCCAGTTCTAACTGTTGCTTCCTGACCTGCATATAGGTTTCTCAATCATAAGGAATTTGATTTAGGTCATACCTGAATGGTCTAGTGGTTTACCCTACTTTCTTTAAGTCTCAATTTTACAATAAGGTGTTCATGATCTGAGCCACAGTCAGCTCCCAGTCTTGTTTTGCTGACTATATAGAGGTTCTCCAATTTTGGCTACAAAGAATATAATCAATATGATTTTGGTGTTGACCATCTGGTGATGTTCACGTGTAGAGTCTTCTCTTGTGTTATTGAAAGAGGGTGTTTGCTATGACCAGTGCATTCTCTTGGCAAAACTCTTGTTAGCCTTTGCCCTGCTTCACTTTGTACTCCAAGGCCAAATTTGCCTGTTACTCCAGGTATCTCTTGACTTCCTACTTTTGCATTCTAGTCTTCCTATAAGGGAAAGGACATCTTTTTTGGGTGTTAGTTCTAGAAAGTCTTGTAGGTTTTCACAGAACTGTTTAACTTCAGCTTCTTCAGCATTACTGGTTGGGATTAGACTTGGATTACTGTGATATTGAGCGGTTTGCCTTGGAAACAGCATTCTGTTGTTTTTGAGATTGCACTCAAGTACTGCATTTCGGACTCTTTCATTGACTATGAGGGCTACTCCATTTCCTCTAAGGGATTCTTGCCCACAATAGTACACATAATGGTCATCTGAGTTAAATTCACTCATTCCAGTCCATTTTAGTTCACTGATTCCTAAAATGTCTGCGTTCACTCTTGTCATCCCCTGTTTGACCACTTCCAATTTACCTTGATTCATGGACCTAACATTCCAGGTTCCTATGCAGTATTGTTCTTTACAGTGCAGGACTTTACTTCCATCACCAGTCAACAAATGGGTGTTGTTTTTGCTCTGGCTCCGTCTCTTCATTCTTTCTGGAGTTATTCCTCCACTATTCTCCAGTAGCATACTGGGCACCTACCAAACTGGGGAGTTCATCTTTCAGTGTCCTATCTTTTTGCCTTTCATACTGTTCATGGGGTTCTCATGGTTCATGGTTATTTATATACCTGTAATTTTATTAAACTCCTAAGCACACAGGCCTATGTGCTCAGTCATGTCCAACTCTTTGCGACTCCATGGACTGTAGCCCACCAGGCTCCTCTGTCCATGGAATTTTCCTGGCAAGACTACTGGAATAGGTTGCCATTTCCTCCTCCAGGGGATCCTCCAGACCCATGTCTCTGGCATCTCCTGCATTGGCAAGTAGATTCTTTACCACTAGTGCCACTAAGCAGCTAATTAATTTTAATATCTCTACTGGTAGCCCTTAAGACTAGCACCTTGTACACTGCACAAAAGGCTTAATAGATGCCTGATCCACTGTAAAGATCCCATTGGTTTTATGTACATTTTTTTTCAAAATGTCCAATATCAAATACATTCTCTTCTTCCTGCATCCCCTCCCTCAAAAGCCTGATCCTCTTCCAGTCCTACCTATATCCGTAAATAGAAATCACCACTATCCAGACAGTAAATTAAATCTGGCAGTCCTTGACACTTTACCCATTCCACATTCAATCCATCACCACATTCTGCCATTTTTACCTCCTGAATACAACCTCAATTCTATCTACCTAACTCCATCGCCACCACTCAATTATGAATCCCAGCCTCTTGCACCGATCTCCTTAGTAAAATATTCCTGCTTTTTAAAGCTCCTCCAATTCTTTCTTAACACTGCAGGCCACAGTAGTTGGTTTCCAAAACCAGTTGTTACTGCCTCCTCACCTGACCTTGCCCTACCCAGTTCAGTTCAGTTGCTCGGTCCTGTCCAACTCTTTGCACCCCCATGAACTGCAGCACGCCAGGCCTCCCTGTCCATCACCAACTCCTGGAGTCTACCCAAACCCATGTACATTGAGTCAGTGATGCCATCCAACCATCTTATCCTCTTTCGTCCCCTTCTCTTCCTGCCCTCAATCTTTCCCAGCATCAGAGTCTTTTCAAATGAGTCAGCTCTTTGCATCAGGTGGCCAAAGTACTGGAGTTTCAGCTTCAACATCAGTCCTTCCAATGAACACTCAGGACTGATCTCCTTTAGAATGGACTGGTTGGAGCTCCTTGCACTCCAAGGGACTCTCAAGAGTCTTCTCCAACACCACAGTTCAAAAGCAACAATCAATCAAAAAAATAAAGTCAGCCACTGTTTCCCCATCTATTTGCCATGAAGTGATGGGACCGGATGCCGTGATCTTAGTTTTCTGAATGTTGAGCTTTAAGCCACCTTTTTCACTCTCCTCTTTCACTTTCATCAAGAGGGTCTTTAGTTCTTCTTCACTTTCTGCCATAAGGGTGGTGTCATCTCCATATCTGAAGTTAATTGATATTTCTCCCGGCAACCTTGATTCCAGCTTGTGCTTCCTCCAGCCCAGCGTTCCCAACCTGACCCCATTAAAGAACTTCAACTGCTTACCCTTGTGCTTAGGATACAACTGAGTATTCATCAATAGTGTGCCAGGTTTAGCCCTACCTGTCCATAACTCCATCTTACACCTTCTACTCCCTCATTTTCTGCACTCCACACAATAGCCTTTTTCAAGTTCTTTCAATTTGCCATGGATCTTCTAACCTCAGGGACTTGGCACGTAGGCCTTGTGCTTATTTCTGCCTTTTACACTGTCCCCATGAAACTAATCCCCTTACTTCACTTCATTTACTTCTACTCATCATTTCCTTCCTGCCTATGTTAATTCTTTCTATTTTACGTTCTCATAGCCCATGCAACACTCCTTTGTAAAACTTATTACAGCTATATTTTACATGTATTTGAGTTACTTTTAAACAAACATACTGTTATAATTTATATATTATTAAATGTATCCTTTTTAGATGTACAGAGTTCAATGTATTTTGATAAACATATGCATAAATGCAGCCACCACAATTAAGACATAGAACATTTCCATTATCCCAAAATTTCCCTTGTGCCCCTCAAGCAGTCAATCCTGCCAACCATAGCTCTGTTTTCTATTTGCATAATTCTTTATCTAATGTTTATGTTCATCACTAGACTGTAAGAGGTAAAGAGGTAAGGATCTATCTGATTTTGTTCATCATAACCTCAGTATTTAGCCAAATGCCTGGCACATATTGGGTGCTCAATAATGAAGTTCCTCTGTTAACAGTCTGAAAAGATACATCAATTCTATGATAAGCATCAATAAAACTATAAGCAGTGATGGATAAAAATACATTAATTTTGCCAGATGGACAAGGTTAAGGTCAGTATCTAACAACTTTCACTAATACCCTTTACATTTTTTTCCTTTCATATCTGCTTTTCTAGCAGTTAATTTTGTGCCAGAGAAGCTCAAAGGACTTTAATTCAATACTGGCTGATCAAACAGTTCTCCAGGTCAAGGTGGGAAAAAAGCCTATATCTCTAAACCTGTTTATAAATTATACTATTTGACCCTATAAGAGATAAACTATTAATTTATGTAATTCTTGCTTACCAGTTCTTTCATGTGCTTTTCATGTGTTCTTATTATCTCCCCAACAAGACAGAAAGATCCATAGGGTCATTAAAGACTTTGCATTTAACAGTATATACCAAAGTATCAGATTGTGTCTGTGTCCTCCAAATCTTCTATCACCACCACCACCATCATTATCATCATCAGGGGTCAAGAGCTTCAAAATCTAAGGCACTATCATTTTTGACAGTATAGTATAAAAATTAAATCCTAGTATAGATTTAGTGGACCATAAATTGGGTCTGTTTTTTATTTTTTATAGACTTCAGTGTCTAAGACTGGTATAATGGCAATGCTGTTGTTCAGTCACCAAGTCATGTCTGATGCTTCATCACCCCACGAACTGTAACATGCCAGGCTACCCTGTCCCTCACCATCTCCTGGAGTTTGCCCAAGTTCATATCCATTGAATCAGTGATGCTATCTAGCCATCTCATCCTCTGTCACCCTCTTCTCCTTCTGCCTTCAATCTTTCCCAGCATCAGGGTCTTTTCCAATGAGTCAGCTGTTAGCATCAGGTGGCCAAAGTGCTGGAGCTTCAGCTTTAGCATCAGTCTTTCCAAAGAGTATTCAGGGCTGACTTCTTTTAAGATTCACTAGTTTGATCTCCTTGCTGTCCAAGGGACTCTCAAGAGTCTTCTCCAGCACCACAGTTTGCAAGCATTAATTCCTCGGCATTCTGCCTTCTTTATTTGTCCAGTTCTTACATCTGTACGTGACAACTGGAAAGACCATAGCTTGAACTATATGGGCTTTTGTCAGTAAGGTGATGTCTTTGCTTTTTAGCACACTGTCTAGGTTTGTCATAGCTTTCCTGCCAAGAAGCAATCATCCTCTCATTTCATGGCTGCAGTCGCCATCAACAGAGATTTTAGAGACCAAGAAAATGAAATCTGTCACTGCTGCCACCTTTTCCCCTTCTATTTGCGAAGTGATGGGACTGGATGCCATGATCTTAGTTTTTCTATATTGAGTTTTAAGCCAGCTTTTTCGCTTTCCTCCTTCACCCTCATCAAGAGGCTCTCTAGTTCTTTTTTATTTTCTGCTATTAGAGTGGTATAATCCACATTATCTGAGGCTGTTGATATCCACAATCTTGATTCCAGTTTATAACTAATCAAGTCTGGCATTTCACATGATGTACTCTGCATATAAGTTAAATAAACCAGGCGACAATAAACAGCCTTGTCATACTCCTTTCTCAATCCTGAAGCAGTCAGTTGTTCCATACAGGATTCTAACTGTTGCTTCTTGACCCATACAGGTTTCATAGGAGACAGATAAGATGGTCTGGTATTCCCATCTCTTTAAGAGTTTTCCACAGTTTGTTATGATCCACACAGTCAAAGGCTTTAGTGTAGTCAATGAAACAGATGTAGATGTTTTTCTGGAATTCCCTTGCTTTATCTATGATCCAGCGAAAGTTGGCAATTTGATCTCTGGTTCTTCTGCCTTTTGTAAACCCAGGTTGAACATCTGGAAGTTCTTGGTTCACATAATGTTGGAGCCTAGTTTGGACGACTTTGATCATAATGGCAACAGAGAATATGATTTATCACTGTCTTTTAATAATTTAGCTACAGTCAAGAGTCTACCTTTTCTCAGTTTCATATTAGAGATAACTGTGTTGCCGGTGCTGCTGCTAAGTCACTTCAGTCGTGTCCGACTCTGTGTGACCCCATAGACGGCAGCCCACCAGGCTCCCCCGTCCCTGGGATTCTCCAGGCAAGAACACTGGAGTGGGTTGCCATTTCCTTCTCCAATGCAGAAAAGTGAAAGTGAAGTCGCTCAATCGTGTCCGACTCTTCAAGACCCCATGGACTGCAGCCTACCAGGCTCCTCTGTCCATGGGATTTTCCAGGCAAGAGTACTGGAGTGGGTTGCCACTGCCTTCTTTTATTGCCTTCTTCTCTAGTTATTTTGTATTAGAGATAACTATGTTACAGATACATAATTCTCATTTTCCTAATCCCAGTATAAAATTAGTGTGCACAAAAGCTGTAGCATTTAAAATGAGCAGTAATTAAATAATACAAGGCAACATATTCATTTTATTTTAAGAAACAGTAGGACTTCTAACCAAATTTGGCAACTGAAGTGTTTCTAAAGAAATCTACAAGTTGTTTTAGAAGAAAATTAAGTGACCAATGCCTTAAAGTCACATGTGACAACCCATGTATCAGAGGGATCTTCAATACTTATCTTTGAACTACAGAACTAAAGCTACTAAGCAATTAAATTAAATTGATACATATTTTTGTTATTGTTCAAGAAAAGAATAGAATAGGACTACCCTAGTGGTCCAGTGATTAATAATCCATCTGCCAACGCAGGGGACACTGGTTCGATCCTGGTCTGGGAAGATTCCACATGCTGTGGAGCAACTAAGCCCCAGTGCCACAACTACTGAGCCCACACCCTAGGGTCCATGTTCCACAGTAAAGACTGGCCCCCCTGGCTAGCCACAACCAGAGAAAGCCTGCACAGCAACAAAGACCCAATGCAGCCATAAATAAATAAATGAATAAAAATATTTTAAAATAATGGAATATAGTGATTAAGAAGTATAAAAAACAGCATTGTGTTGTATACCTTAAATTTATACAATGATATATGTCAATTACCCTCAATAAAACTGGAGGAAAAAAACTGAAAAACAAATATATAACAAGAAAACTTTAAAAATGTATAAAAAAAAAACGAGAAAAATCACAACACCAAGGTTCAGAGTGGTGGGGGATCTTTAAAATAACAGGAAGTCTACTGAATAAAAAGAAGGCCAACCTTACCTATAGCTATCAAGATGAAAAGAACATTTTAACTGTACAAAATTTATGTACTACTTTCAAAAATATAATTTCTGCTAGAGAGTCCAATACTGTTTACCTACAAATCACATTCCAGTCGGATGTCATTTTATAGATAGATGACAGATACCTGCAATTGCAATAGAAGAAAAGAAGCAGCAAAAATGGGGTGGGGGGAATCATAGTTTCCCTAGGAATTCGCCTAGCAATTTGAGCCAAATGATTGGAGCAGATGACATTAAAAGACAACTCTTGGAAGCAGAATATGTAGCTCCAATATTATGTCTGACTAGTATCCAGAAGTCTCAAAATTAAAGTCAGCCAATAAATTTTCACAGAGAAAATTTAGCCAAATGGAATAAATACAATACTTGGCATAGAGTAGAAGCAATCCTTAATTTGTGATCAGGATCACCATATTCCAGAAGTCTGTATGTAAATTATTTGCAATTCTCAATGCATCATCAAACAAAAAAATTTTTGGTTCAGATTTAGGAATGAATACCCTCTAAACAACCCCACAATGGCTATTGACAGTATACTGCCTTAATCATCACTGTTTCTTTAGTACCTCCTCACACAGAGACTGGCATGTACTAGGTGCTTAATAAATGTCTACTGAATGAATGAAATGCTAGGTACATTACAAAAATAGCAGTATAAACAGCAAAAAAGGTTGAAACTGGGTAGTCTAACAAGCAGAACAGAGAAAGCAGAGGGGCAGAAGTATTAGGGGAAGCACACTGATTGAAACCGCCCACCCTAGCCAGGCACCATAGTAACTATTTGCATGAGTTGTTTTACAACAGGAGGTTCTGGTAAGGAACAGGGAACTAATAAGCCTCCACCAACCAGAAAAGTTCAGGAAAGGTCAAAAGGAGACACCACATGTCTGACCACCTCCCAGAATCCTTCTCTCTGGCATGCATCTTGGCTAAACAAGGCATGCGCCACCAGGAAGGACTCTGAGTCAGAATGATTGGCTAAAGACAACCTGGAAACTAATTCCATCACCATAAAACTGGAGACTGCAAGCCATGTGACAGAGCTGTTCTCCTGGGTTCCCTTACCCCATTGCTATCCACCCGGATGCCCTTTCCCAATAAAATCTCTTGCTTCGTCAGCAGATGTGTCTCCTCAGACAATTCATTTCCGAGTGTTAGACAAGAGACCAGTTTCAGGCCCTGGAAGGGATCCTCCTTCCTGCAACAGAAGGACAATGTTTTTCTATATGAGCCTTTTGCTGCTGCTGCTGCTAAGTCGCTTCAGTCATGTCCGACTCTGTGCGACCCCATAGACGGCAGCGCCCTAGGCTCCTCTGTCCCTGGGCTTCTCCAGGCAAGAATACTGGAGTGGGTTGCCATTTCCTTCTCCAATGCATGAAAGTGAAAAGTGAAAGTGAAGTCGTTCAGTCGTGCCCAACTCTTAGCAACCCCAGGGACTGCAGCCTACCAGGCTCTTCCGTCCATGGGATTTTCCAGGCAAGAGTACTGGAGTGGGGTGCCGTTGCCTTCTCCATATGAGCCTTTTAGTACCATTCAATTTTTAAACTTGTAGCTCAGTCGGTAAAGAATCTGCCTGCAGTGCAGGAGACCCGGGTTCGATCCCTGGGTTGGGAAGATCCCCTGGAGAAGGAAATGGCAACCCACTCCAGTATCCTTGCCTGGAAAATCTCATGGACAGAGGAACCTGGTGGATAGCAGTCCATGGGGTCGCAAAGAGTCGGGCACGACTGAGCGACTAACACACTAACACACACAATTTTTAAACTATAGGAGAAAGGTGCTATTGCCCTATTTTTATAGCTAAATTCTACACTGGCCACTTAACTTTTCTGAAAGTTCTGATTCCACTAAAACCATGTGAGTTGCCAAAATTGTTTTAAAGTTCACAGAGAGCTTCCTGCCACAAGATGGATAAAATGTCTCTGTATTGTGTGATTGCTCTTCACGTTAAGTGCTCCAGGCTTTTAGGCACACTAACTTTACATGAGAATTGGGACATTAACAAGTTGGAACTCCGTGTTTTCCCTAAACAAAGGGTGTAAGAAAAACTATTGCTTTTATTTTACATACCTCTATTAATATATAAGCTAAAACATTTTCAGAAGCATGACTTATGACATTATTATAGTTTTTTTTAAAAAATTCAATTCTCATGATTTTTTTTCTTCTTTATACCAGACTGAGCTCAGTAAAGACAAGGACAGTATGTCACTTATTCACAATTACATCCTCCACAACTAGTACAGTGCACCGAACACATTGTCTGATAAATATTTATGAAATAAATGACTTTTCTGTATTCTCTGTATGTTCTGAATTGAGCATGTATTTTTTTTAATTTTTAAACTTTATTTCTATAAAGAGAAGGCAATAAAATATAAGTTCGAAAAGATTTCCATAAAACCACAATTAAAATAAATCTCTGGCACTTAAAGGAACATTTTTAGCATCTATAAAACTGGACCATTTGTTTTTAGTTGTTTCCCAAGAGTTCAAGATAAGATGGGCCACCACTATTACAACAAAATTTATTATTAAAAAATGAATCCTTGAATCCTAAATTCCAATTTAGGAGCCAGAAATTCCTCTACCCTCAGTAACAGCAACCATGTTGGCAACATTCCTTAGAGGAATTTTCCTTTGTTGTAGGAGCCCCAAGTACTTGGCTACCTCTACATACCATTTTACCTGTGGAAAAAGTGACACATCTATATTGCAATCATTTCCTTTGGGAAACAAAGGGCTTCAAGGGAGAAAAACAAAACACATGTATTTTTCTACACAACACAAAAATAAAATCTAATGAGGCCAAGAGAAATGTTACAGAGATAATCATTATGTTTATGTAGTCAGTATTATATACTAAGAAATTGAAATATATGTTCCAAAAGCTAATCTTCAGTAAAATAGCTTAACACTCAAGAAAAATACACAAGGGCTTCCCCGGTGGCTAGTGGTAAAGAATCTGCCTGCCAATGCAGGAGACATGGGTTTGATCCCTGGTCCAGGAGGATCCCAGAGGCCACAGAACTTAGCCCATGTGCCACAATTATTGAGCCTGTGCTCTAGAGCCACAACTACTGAAGCCCATAGACTCTAGAGCCAGAGCTCCATAATAAGAGAAGCCACCACAGTGAAAAGCCCAAACACCGCCACTAGAAAGCAGCCCCCAATTGTTGCAACTAGAGAAAAGCCTGTGCAACAATGAAGACCAGCACAGTCAAAAATAATAAATAACAAATTTAAAAAATATTTTAAAAAAGAGAAATACTCAGGAGATTTCTACTAATCTTAACTACCCAACTAGACACATAGTTATTATAGAAAAGAGGGTAGACTCAAACCAACTAATACCAATAATTAGTTCAACTACTACCCTAAATTGCATCTTAAATACTAAATTTACGGTTATCTATAATAAAACTTTGGCATGTATGTAATTATCATACCAAAGTATCTAGGTTTGAAAAAATGCTTCAGAATGGTTCTATTGTTTTTCTGGCCTCAGTAACAAATTGCAATCTGAATTCTATCACAACTCTTTTACGTATAATGATGTTTTACTTACAGATTCAATAGCATTTCTGGTGAGATTTCTACCAGCCCTCACTATTCCCCTCAGCCATATTCTTATAGATATCATGTCCTTTTTCTCTACAGGCTTGAGATCAAAGCCAATATATAGTGTACAAATAGGAAAGGTCAAAAATTAAAAGATAACAAGTCAGTAGCAATGAAATTTCAATTTGATAACCACCTAAGATACAGTCTACAGTGGCCTATAGAAACTTACACAGACAAGGACAAGTATAGCCAATTTCATGACTCAAATTATAATCACAGAAACCATTCACTATAAAATTTTTTTAATATCAACTCATTTATAGCATAGAAACCAAAAACTTAAAGATCTATGAAAAGTGTTAAGTCACTCAGTCGTGTCCAACTCTTTGTCACCCCACGAACTGTAGGCCACCAGGTTCCTCTGTCCACTAAATTCTCCAAGCAAGAATACTGAAGTGGGTAGCCATTACCTTTTCCAGGGGATCTTCCTGACCCAGGGATCAAACCCAGGTCTCCTGCATTGCAGGGATTCTTTACCACTGAGCCACCAGAAAACCTATAAAGGTCTATACTATTCAAACATCTACATTAGTGTATTCAAATTGGGGTCTAAACAAGTCTCTGTATCTCAGTCTTCTGTGTTTTAGTTTCTGATAACCTATAAAAGTTAGTATAACCACACACTGAATCAGCAGTAACAACATCAAATTCAAGTGCTAACAAGTTACTTCCTTGCCCAAGTTGTTTATCATCAAGTTGGTACCAAAAACTATCATTTGCCATAGAAGAGCCTTGACCATGAAAATGACATATGTGTGAAGTCAAAGACCTCATGATACATGCTGTGCAAATGAAGGTTTTCCAGTAGTCAGAACACAGAAATGTGGAGAGATTACAGTTACCACATTCCACACAATAGTGTATGCATGCCAAATTGAAAAAGAATCTATTCCTTACAATATCATATTCATGTTCAAAGTAGTGAACCACTTTAAGCAAGGCAGTATCATTCAGCACATTAATTTAATGTTAATTTAGATTTTATTGCTTTGTGTTTTATTTGCATTTAACTTGCAATTTTCATTTAAATGTATGGTTAGTTCTGTAAGATTTTAAACTTAAGAAGTTGATATATAGATTTATGTTTGCCCACATTAAATAACACTATGATATTTTACTTTAAACACTGGGGTTCAAGAGTGTTTGTTTTTTTTTTAAATGGCTCCATTTACTCAAGTAAAACTTTTATAACTGTATGATATCCAGACCTGTTGCTATAATTCACAATATATTACATAAATTAGGATAGATACTGCAAAACATACAGGATATAACATCCTAAATCTTATTCTGTGATCAATCATTTGCTTAGCAATCTCTCAGCATTTAGTCGGTACTAAAGCTTACAAGGGTAAATAAAGAATTGAAATGTTTGCTTTCATTAATTAGTGTCATCAGAAGTCTATTAAATGCCTCTTACAGGCTAAAAAGAGGGAATTAAGAAGCTTAGCAGCCTCTCCGCCCTCTCTCAAGGAGTGAACTTTGCTGCAAATACATGAAAAGATACCACAACCTAAATACAAGTTTAGAGTAACTATTGGAAATTCAACATAGGAGTCGAAAGGAGAGAGGCTTCAATTGTCTTCTTCCATCCTCAGACTATCCTAATTGTAATTCACAGTTAGCCACAAAACAACAGGAACAATACTAAAAGAAAAGAACAAAGAAAAGATAGAAGGAAAGGGGGAAGCTACAAAGGATCCTCCAGATGAATTTTCATTAATCAGAATGGAAGGAAAAACAGAATAAACATTTATGAATACCTTCTATCTGAAAAGTAATAATATGTTGGAGATACAATAATACCTTAGCACAACTACTTTATTAAGGTTTTATATATACCTTTAAGGAGAAGGGAAAAGCTCCTCACTCCAGTGTTCTGGCCTGGAGAATTCCACAGATCATACAGTCTATGGGTCACAAAGAGTCTGACACAATTGAGCGACTTTCACTTTCTAAAGATCCGGTAGTTTAAAAGAGGTTTAAAAGACAGATTGCACAGAATGGAACCAGGAAGTACATGCAGGGACAGGTAGTAGAAATATAGGGTGGGATATAATCGAACAGACAGTGAGATCCCTTAAAAAGAATTTTCATTTCATTCTACAGGCAAATGCAAACCACTAAAGGTTTCTCACAGTTACGGAAGCCTTAAGGTCATTAACTGCAGATGTTCAGTTCATAGGATGAAGAAAGGAATAGATTCAGGAATATTAGGAGGGCACTAGAAACAGAGTTAGTCAGATATAAGAAAAATGATAGTCAACATGAGCACAGGAGCGTAAGTAATTCTATTAAAAAGAGAGGAGGGGAAAAAAAGAAGAAGTTCCCAGGCTTGGCAACTTTCAAACCTCTATGGATCAGATTATAATGCGGATATTAAGAAACAGAAAAAATGGATAAAGAGATGGATTTGAGGAGAAAAGAGCTGATAAGACACTTTTAGCCTTTTTGAAGTTGAATTTCAGAAGATATCTACCAGGCAAAATCCATGAGGAAAGAATTGAGGACTTAAGCAAGAAGCTAAACAGCAAAAGAGATATAAAGATGGGGGGAGGGAAGAAAGTTATCTAGACAGAAGTTTTAACTGAATTCATGGAAATAGTGGGGACTGCTGGAGGGTAAATAAGGTCATAGTCTAAAGGAAATATCATGTAGTCAAGATTATGGGGGTAATATTAACGAGCAAAGAGAGAATATTTTTTGCTTTGAAATATGCAAAGCATAGAAAGAAAAAATAGGTGTAGTCACATAACTATTGAAGAAGTAGTGAGATCTTTTCTATAAAGAAGGGAGTGGACTATATTAGATATTGAACAGTAATTTTAAAAAGACCCACTGTGGGAATTTAACAGGCAATCAAAAAGAAATCAATAAGAACACAAATATTTATAGAAATTTGATCAAAGTTAGACAAAATTTAAAGTGACAGATAAAGCCATCTTAATATTGTGACCTCTAAATAGAAGCAGAGAAATGTAACAGCTGGGAGCACTGGGGAATAGAAATCAGAATGTCATCAGTTCAATTCAGTTTAGTCACTCATTCGTGTTCAACTCTTTGCGACCCCATGTACTACAGCATGACAGGCTTCCCTGCCCATCACCAACTCCTGAAGTTTACTCAAAATCATGTCCATCCAGTAGGTGATGGACATCCAAACATCTCATTCTCTGTTGTCCCCTTCTCCTCCTGCCCTCAATCTTTCAGATCATCAGGGTCTATTCAAATGGGTCAGTTCTTGGCATCAGGTGGCCAAAGTATTGGAGTCTCAGCTTCTACATCAGTCCTTCCAATGAATATTCAGGACTGATTTCCCTTAGGATGGACTGGATGGATCTCCTTGCAGTCCAAGGAACTCTCAAGAGTCTTCTCCAACACCACAGTTCAAAAGCATCAATTCTTCAGTGCTCAGCTTTCTTTACAGTCCAACTCTCACATCCATACATGACCACTGGAAAAACCATAGCTTTGACTAGATGGACTTTTGTTGGCAAAGTAATGTCTCTGCTTTTTAATATGCTGTCTAGGTTGGTCATAACTTTCCTTCCAAGTAGTAAGCATCTTTTAATTTCACGCTGCAGGCACCATCTGCAGTAATTTTGGAGGACCCCAAAATAAAATGTCACTGTTTCCATTGTTTCCCCCTCTATTTGCCACGAAGCGATGAGACCGGATGCCATGATCTTTGTTTTCTGAATGTTGAGCTTTAAGCCTACTTTTTCACTCTCCACTTTCACTTTCATCAAGAGGCTCTTCAGTTCTTCTTCACTTTTCTGCCATAAGGGTGGTGTCATCTGCATATCTAAGGTTATTGATATTTCTCCCGGCAATCTTGATTCCACCTTATGTTTCATTCAGCCCAGCATTTCTCATGATGTACTCTGCATATAATTTAAATAAGCAGGGTGACAATATACAGCCTTGACGTACTCCTTTTCCTATTTGGAACCAGTCTGTTGTTCTATGTCCAGTTCTAACTGTTGCTTCCTGACCTGCAAACAGGTTTTTCAAGAGGCAGGACAGGTGGTCTGGTATTCGTCTGGTATTCCCATCTCTTTCAAAATTTTCCACAGCTTATTGTGATCCACACAGTCAAAGGCTTTGGCATAGTCAATAAAGCAGATATAGATGTTTTTATGGAACTCTCTTGCTTTTTCGATGATCCAACGGATGTTGGAAATTTGATCTCTGGTTCCTCTGCCTTTTCTAAATATAGCTTGAACATCTGGAAGTTCATGGTTCACATACTGTTGAAGCCTGGCTTGGAGAATTTTGAGCATTCATTTGCTAGCATGTAAGATGAGTGCAATTTGAACATTCTTTGGCATTGCCTTTCTTTGGGATTGGAACGAAAACTGACCTTTTCCAGTCCTATGGCCACTGCCGAGTTTTCCAAATTTGCTGGCATATTGAGTGCAGCACTTTCACAACATCATCTTTTAGGATTTGAAATAGCTCAGTTGGAATTCCATCACCTCCACTAGCTTTGTTCATAGTGATGCTTCCTAAGGCCCACTTGACTTCACATTCCAGGATGTCTGGCTCTAGGTGAATGATCACACTGTCATGATTATCTGGGTCATGAAGATCTTTTTTGTATACTTCTTCTGTGTATTTTTGCTACCTCTTCTTAATATCTTCTGCTTCTGTTAGGTCCGTACCATTTCTGTTCTTTATTGTGCCCCTCTTTGCATGAAATGTTCCCTTGATATCTCTAATTTTCTTGAAGAGATCTCTAGTATTTCCCATTCTATTGTTTCCCTCTATTTCTTTTGATTGATCACTGAGGAAGCCTTTCTTATCTCTCCTTGCTATTCTTTGGAACTCTGCATTCAAATTGGTATGTCTCTCCTTTTCGCCTTTGCCTTTCGCTTCTCTTCTTTTCACAGCTATTTTAACAGTCCAAAATATCCAGGGACAAGAAATTTTAAGGGTGATACCAAAATCTATGTTGATGAAACAGACCATCATATCTACACTGGGGAGTGAGATAAGAGAATCTAGGAAAGTGTGAAATGGCCAGGAAAAATGGAGAAGTAGAGCTCAGACCAACATGAGAGAAGAAAAGTCCAGAAGAAGTAGAGTGCTAGAAGTGGATGAAGTAGGAAAACTGTGGTCAAATAGAATACACTTTTAAATTCAGTATTTTGGAGATAGTGAAGCTTTTAGTAATGACAAGGCCACAGCAGTATAATTTAATGGCTAAATTAGAGATAAAGTTCACTGAAAAAGGAAGACATGTAAATACCTTTTCCAACACCCATTTGGATGAGCACTTCATGAGTACCTACTCATGGAGGCATAACAATATGTTAGACATCTCAGAGAATGTGATACACAGCAATATAAAAGCAGTCTATACATCATGTGTTTATCCATTAATCCCTTCATCAATTCTTTCTTTAATTAACACTTATCAAGCACCATTTAGAATGCCAAGTACTGGGGGTAGGAAAGGTAAAAGTAGCTGTAGCTTTAGTCCTACATTCTTTCCTTGTGGATTTTCACAGTTGGATGTCTCCCTGAAATTCAACCTCGGCAAGACTAAAATTGGCTTATCAGCTCTTTCTCCTCAAACCCATGTCTTTATCCAGCTTTTCTGTTTCTGTTAATGACAGCATTATAGTCTGAGCTCTTCAGGTTTGAAAGTTTAGTATTAGTAATCGATTAAAATTTGTTATTGTTTTTTAGTCACTAAGTTGTATCCAACTTTTTTTTTTACAATCCCATGAACTGTAGCCCATGAGGTTCCTCTGTCCAGGGGATTTCCCAGGCAAGAATGCTGGAGTGGGTTGTCATTTCCTTCTTCAGGGAATCTTCCTGACCCAGGTATTGAACCTGCATTTCTTACATTGGCTGGTGGATTCTTTACCACTGAGCCATGGGGGAAGTGTTTTTGTTTTTGTTTCTTTACCAAGTTCTTATTATAGCCAGGCATTATTTCAATAAATTTGCATTTAACTCATTTAATCATCAAAACAGCCCTGAAGAATAGGTACTTTTATTAACCTCTTTTTATAGATGAGGACACTGGCACTCAGAGTGATGTCAAGAGTAAGTGGTGGCACTGGGACATGAACCAAGTCATTATGCCTCCAGAATCAAGTCTTTCGCCATACTTCACCATCTTCTGAAGGAATCTCTTTACCTTTCTTGCCAGTCAAATTACCATTTAATTACATATTTCTAAATGTCCTATTTCCTACATGTGTTAACTTTAGAAAAATATATATAAATAACTTATTACATTCATGTATTTTAAAATATCAAAGCTATCGGTATTCAAGACTTCCAAAGTTACCCCTTTCATTTTGTTATTCCAAAAGACATGTAAGCTCTCTTCTTAGTAAAAGCTCGTGTATTCCAAAATTGGATAAAAGTAGGTACCTTAAGGAGTCTGCATCCTATCTGATGAGGTGGGACTTATATATACTTAAAGGATAACAAGAAGAATATTATAAGAACTCAGTAAACTGTACAACAAGTATGGCATTCAAAGGAAAGAGATCAGAGTTTGGGGGCTAAGGGAGGAGGGGTTGGTTGGGAGAGGCTCCACAGAAGAGGTCAGTTCTGAACCGGACTTCGAAGAAAGAGGCAGAACACAAAGGCAGAGTGGAGGCAGATGGTATTACAGGCAGACAGAATATCCATATAGGAATGTAGAGATCAGAAATGAAAAGATGGGTTCAGAAGAAAGCAAGTAAGCAGCAGCACTTTAGTAGATTTATGTAGGGGCAGCACTCTAGTAGGTTTATAGAAATGTCTAGAAGAAAATAGATCACACAGAGACTTCAATATCAGTCTAACCAACTGTGGAGGGACTATTATCTGCCACTTACAGTCTAATCTGATTCCTAAAATACTTATCTTCTTATTGGATCACAAATTTCCTAAAATGACACTAGTCATTAATACAACTGCCTAAATTGAAAACTCAGATGACCATTATATCTATACTGTGGGCAGGAGTACTTTAGAAGAAATGGAATAGCCATGATAGTCAACAAGAGAGTCCGAAATGCAATACTTGGATGCAATCTCAGAAACAACAGAATGATCTCTGTTGGTTTCCAAGCCAAACCATTCAATACCACAGTAATCCAAGTCTATGCCCCAACCAGTAATGCTGAAGAAGCTGAAGTTGAACGGTTCTATGAAGACCTACAAGACCTTTTAGAACTAACACCCAAAAAAGATGTCCTTTTCATTATAGAGGACTGGAATACAAAAGTAGGAAGTCAAGAAACACCTGGAGTAATAGGCAAAAGGCCTTGGAGGACAGAATGAAGCGGAGCAAAGGCTAACAGTTTTGCCAAGAGAACGCACTGGTCATAGCAAACACCCTCATCCAGCAACACAAGAGAAGACTCTACACATGGACATCACCAGATGGTCAACACCAAAATCAGATTGATTATATTCTTTGCAGCCAAAGATGGAGAAGCTCTACACAGTCAGCAAAAACAAAACTGGGAGTTGACTGTGGCTCAGATCATGAACTCCTTATTGCCAAATTCAGACTTGAAGAAAGTAGGGAAAACTGCTAGACCATTCAGGTATGACCTAAATCAAATCCCTTATGATTATACAGTGGAAGTGAGAAATAGATTTAAGGGACTAGATCTGATAGATAGAATGCCTGATGAACTATGGACAGAGGTTCATGACATTGTACAGAAGACAGGGATCAAGACCATCCCCATGGAAAAGAAATGCAAAAAAGCAAAATGGCTGTCTGAGGAAGCCTTATAAATAGCTGTGTAAAGAAGAGAAGGGAAAAGCAAAGGAGAAAAGGAAAGATATAAGCATCAGAATGCAGAGTTCCAAAGAAAGCCTTCCTCAGCAATCAATGCAAAGAAAAAGAGGAAAATAACAGAATGGGAAAGACTAGAGATCTCTTCAAGAAAATTAGAGAGAACCCTCCTTTCTAAAGTAAACATATGGGAAGATGGCGGAGGATTAGGACGAGGAGATTACTTTCTCCCTCACAAATTCCTCAAAAAAAACATTTCAACGCCGAGCAAACTCCACAAAACAACTTCTGAATGCTGGCAGANAAGATGGGCTCGATAAAGGACAGAAATGGTATGGACCTAACAGAAGCAGAAGATATTAAGAAGAGGTGGCAAGAATACACAGAAGTATACAAAAAAGATCTCCACGACCAAGATAATCACGAATGGTGTGATCACTCACCTAGAGCCAGACATCCCAGAACGTGAAGTCAAGTGGGCCTTAAGAAGCATCACTAGAAACAAAGCTAGTGGAGGTGATGGAATTCCAACTGAGCTATTTCAAATCCTAAAAGATGATGTTGTGAAAGTGCTGCACTCAATATGCCAGTAAATTTGGAAAACTCATCAGTGGCCACAGGACTGGAAAAGGTCAGTTTTCATTCTGATCCCAAAGAAAGGCAATGCCAAAGAATGCTCAAACTACTGCACAATTGTACTCATCTCACACACTAGGAAAGTAATGCTAAAAATTCTCCAAGCCAGGTTTCAGCAATACATGACCATGAACTTCCAGATATTCAAGCTGGTTTTAAAAAAGGGAGAGGAACCAGAGGTCAAATTGCCGACATCCTCTGGATCTTCGAAAAAGCAAGAGAGTTCCAGAAAAATATCTATTTCTGCTTTATTGACTATGCCAAAGCCTTTGACTGTGTGGATCACAATAAGCTGTGGAAAATTTCGAAAGAGATGGGAATACCAGACCACCTGACCTGCCTCTTGAAAAACCTGTATGCAGGTCAGGAAGCAGCAGTTAGAACTGGACATGGAACAACAGACTGGTTCCAAATAGGAAAAGGAGTACGTCAAGGCTGTATATTGTCACCCTGCTTATTTAACTTATATGCAGAGTACATCATGAGAAACACTGGGCTGGAAGAAGCACAAGCTGGAATCAAGATTGCAGGGAGAAATAGCAATAACCTCAGATACACAGATGACACCACCCTTAAGGCAGAAAGTAAAGAAGACCTAAGGAGCCTCTTGATGAAAGTGAAAGAGGAGAGTGAGAAAGTTGACTTAAAGCTCAACAATCAAAAAACTAAGATCATGGTATCCAGTGCCATCACTTCATGGCAAATAAATGTGGAAACAGTGACAGACTTTATTTTTCTGGGCTCCAAAATCACTGCAGATGGTGACTGCAGCCATGAAATTAAAAGACGCTACTCCTTGGAAGGAAAGTTATGACCAACCTAGACAGCATATTAAAAAGCAGAGACATTACTTTGTCAACAAAGGTCCCTCTAGTCAAGGGTATGGTTTCTCCAGTGGTCATGTATGGATGTGATAGTTGGATTATAAAGAAAGCTGAGCACCAAAGAATTGATGCTTTTGAACTGTGGTATTGCAGAAGACTCTTGAGAGTCCCTTGGACTGCAA
Organism: Redunca redunca; assembly: GCA_006410935.1. Lineage (NCBI taxonomy): Eukaryota > Metazoa > Chordata > Mammalia > Artiodactyla > Bovidae > Redunca > Redunca redunca. Next base: position 23,537 of record SJYQ01020777.1, read on the forward strand.
GATCCAACCAGTCCATCCTAAAGGAAATCAGTCCTGGGTCATTCAAAGGTTTGATGTTGAAGCTGAAACTCCAATACTTTGGTCACCTGATGCGAAGAACTGACTCATTTGAAAAGACCCTAATGCTGGGAAAGATTCATGGCAGGAGGAGAAGGGGACGACAGAGGAGGAGATGGTTGGATGGCATCACCGACTCAATGGACATGAGTTTGGGTGAACTCTGGGTGTCGGTGATGGACAGGGAGGCCTGGCATGCTGAGGCTGAGGTTCATGGGTTTACAGAGTCAGACATGACTGAGGACTGAACTGAACTTGAAAAGAAATTTATGAAGGAATTAATAGAATTTCTTCATAGTACACCCAAGCCAGATGTGCTTATAAAGTTGCTTTTAAAAAGTACAGCTCGTTCACAGAGTAACTTTAGAGATCTCTGATTTCGGCTCCATTTTCTTACAGTTTCTTAATAGCCTCACATTTTAAATCATCTATTTGAACAACTTTCAAAGTGATGGGGAGTTCGCTGTCTTGTTGGACCTGGGATGTCCTAAACTAACTTGTCTAAGCAATCCAATTCCTGGTATGTGCATGATGCTTAACTTGCTTCTGTTGTGTCTGACTCTTTGCAACCCCATGGACTGTAGCCCTCCATGCTCCTCTGTCCATAGGATTCTCTAGGCAAGAATACTGGAGTGGATTGCTGTGCCCTCTTCTAGGGGATTTTCCCAATCCAGGGATCAAACCCATGTCTCTTGTATCTCCTGCATTGGCAGGCGGGTTCTTTACTACCAGCACCCCCCTTGGTAAGCCCCCATTCCTGATATAGGACAAATTAAGTAGACAAAGGATTACAAAACATTAGTTTTCTATGATTCAGTCCTGCAAATCCAAATAATCGAAACAAAATCCTCTATATATACCACAATATAAGCTCTTTCAATGGAGAACAAACACAGAAAACTATCTTTAGTATGGTAGATTAGACATTTGTATTTTTTGGTCACCTAGCATCTTTTTTCCCCCATTCTGACTCTGCCTGGGGACAGGGAGGACCACCTTCTCCCCTAACTGGTACATGTTTCTGATGTAGCAGGTAAATCCTATTACCAAGAGGTGTAACACATGACTATGAAATTATGATTGGTTGACATGAAATTATGAAATTGGACTGGGAAAGTGAAGGAAGCTAAGGGATCACCACTAATACTCTTAATCCAGAAAGAACAACAGCCTCCTATGGATCTGGACTTCCACCAATGGGAGGCTGAAATTGCTGCTTCCATTTTACTACATCAAAGGGAGAATCTATCTAAAAATGAAGTCAACCCAGAATAACTAAGACTGAGAAACAGAGATGGGGATCTGGATCCTCATGACATTATTTAAATGCCTACTTCAAACCACACCCAAGTTAGATGTGTTTTTTCCTTAAACCAAGTTTGGGTTTTTTCTTTCACTTTCATCCCTAAGAGTACTATCCACAACAGTAACTGCCAAATCCTACAAAAAGAAAAGTATGTCAACTTCTCAGCGCTTTATCTATTATCATGCATTATTATATAATTTGGCTGTAACAATAACCAACTATACATATTAAATTTAAAAAATGAGCCTGGCACATTTTAATTTTATCACAGCATTTCACTTTCAACATTGCCTTGTACTGTTTTGTTTCTAGACAAAAATCAGTATTTTAAGCAGAAGAAAATGACTGTAACTTTATATATATTATAACCCTGTAAAGGCAAAAATAAACAACTCAGAAATTAAAAGTTTTCATTACATCCTATTAGCTATTTAAAAACAAAAACAAAAAACAAACAAAAAAACCTAGTGAACTATCCAGAAGCCATGTAAAGATTCTTACTTGAAGCTGAAGAGTATGTCGAAGAATAGTTTCTTCTAAGGCATGGATCCACTTCTCTCGCTCATCAGCATCACGAGCTGGAATAAAAGTTTATAAAAAGCAAAACCTTAATATCTACAATATAGCTCCACAATTAGAAGCAACATTTTTAAATCATGATGCTAAATAGAAAAGGTTTTTGGTTGTGCAATTTCCTTAACAGGTTTTATCTTTCTATTCTTTTCAAATATGCAACCTAATTGCAGCAATTTACAACAAAGAGAATAAACATGTTCACCAATTGCAGGCTACCTTCCCATTGGGAATAATTAGAAAAGTTAAAATAATTAAAAATAACTGTTTTGAAAGCATCAGAAAATAGCAAGATAGTAAAGAATTAACAGGCCAAAATCTAGGAAAAGACAAGCATCCAGCCTGGTATTTAGGGCCACTGTCCTCCTAGAGGCATTGTACATTTCAAAAGAGGAGTTGTAGACTGAGAAACTTCTTAAAAGACTTGTTATTATGTATGAGCAGGGGACATATGGGGACTCCATGTACTTTCTGCTCAATTTTTCTGGGAACCTAAAACTACTCGAAAAACATCTGCTGGAAAATAAAAAGTCTTGTCAGGCCAAAAATTAAGAGCAAGGCCAACCAACAGTGGTGGCTCTGGCAAACAGCTCAGGTTTTGATTGGGACCTCAAAGGGCTGCACCTTGAGATTAAGAATAAAACAGGGACTTCCCTGGCAGTCCAGTTAAGACTTCACCTTCCAATGCCAAGGTGTGTGGGTTCAACCCCTGGTTAGAGAGCTAAGATCCCACATGCCTGGAGACTAAAAAACCAAAACATAAAACAAAAGCAATATTGTAACAAATTCGATACAGACTTTAAACATGGTCCACATCAAAAAAAAAAAAAAAAAAGACTGAAACAGAAAACAGAATTAAAACAGTTGCTCAGTCATGTGGATCATCCAGAAAAATCTTGATGCCTAAAATAAAACTACCCCAAGTTGTTACTGACTCTAAGCATCCAGCTAGCAAAAGCAAATGAATATATTTTCTGTAGAAAGATAACCTCATATCAGCTTCCAAATTATTTTTATAAACAATTTTAAAATACAATGACTAGCACATAAACAAAGATAACCAAAGATATACAAGTAGACAAAACCACACACAAATGAGAAATCAAATGATAGAAATAGATCAAAAACAGCTCCAGATATTTGAACAAACAGTTCCACAACTGAAAAGAAATTATATTTTAATTCATTCAATAAAAGACTGGAAACTCACAGAGCCTTAGAAACTATTTTATAAATTATATGTGTTCTTTAAATAATTAAATATAAATTCTAAAATTAAAAATACATAATAAGCAAAATTAAGAACTCAATGAATGAGTCTGTCAGCAGATTAAATCGGCTGAAGAGACAATGAGAGAACTGGAGGAGAGACCAGAAGAAACTCATCAGAACAAAAGACGAGTCAAAGAGAGAAAATATAGATGAAAGGGAGAGCAACACAGACAGTGCTGCTGCTGCTGCTAAGTCACTTCAGTCGTGTCCAACTCTGTGCGACCCCATAGACGGCAGCCCACCAGGCTCCGCCGTCCCTGGGATTCTCCAGGAAAGACCACTGGAGTGGGTTGCCACACAGTAAGAGGGTATAATATGCATGTGATTGAAATACCAAAAGAAGACAAAAGAGAGAAGGGACTAGAAGCACTATCTGATGAAGAATTTTTCAAAACAAGATGAAAGACATTAAGCCACGGATTTCAGATGCCCAGGCTTCCCTGGTGGCTCAGACAGTAAAAGAATCTGCCTATAATGTAGGAGACCCAGGTTTGATCCCTAGATGGAGAAGATTCCCTGGAGAAGGGAATGGCAACCCACTCCAGTATTCTTGCCTGGAGAATTCCATGGACAGATGAGCCTGGAGGGCTATAGTCCATAGGGTCACAAAGAGTCAGACACGACTGAGTGACTAACACACACAAGAATTCAAAGCAAGCTGAATCAAAGAAAATCCACAGCTAGACCCATCCCAGCCAAAATTTACTACAAACCAAAGACAAGGGAAATATTTTAAAAATAGCTGGGGGTGAGATCTAGACAGTTTTGTAACTATTAGGTAAGGTCACAGAAAAAGTGTACTTTTGGAAGATCAAAAATATTCTATATTAAAATAATTGAAAAGTCATCCCATTAAGGAAACTCTAGATCTAGAAAGTTTTACCAGAGCATTCTATCAGACATTTATGAAGAAGGAATGCCAATCAAACACAAAATATTCCAGAGAAAAGAAAAAAAGAATACTCTCCAACTCTTTTAAGGTCAGAATAACTTTGATATTAACCTGACAAGACTATCATAAGAGAAAAAAATTTAAGGCAACTCTAATGCAAAAAGGATATGCAAAAATTCTTTATAAAACTTAATATGTCAAATTGAAGTTGAGTTTACTCCAGAAATACAAGGTTGGTTGAGTATGGAAAAAAAATCAAGCAACATCAAACAAGATAAAAATACATATGAATAAAGTTAATCACTGCAGCATTGTTTATAATTACAATATACTGTAAAACAACCTAAATGCTCAGATAGAGGAAGATAGTTGAATAAACCATGGAGTACAATGCAAGTGTGGAAAAGAGAACAAGGAAGATCACTTTTGAGTGATGTGGAGTGATTTTTCAGATATATTATTCAATGAAAACAAAGAAAGAAAGAAGGAGATATAAGAAAATATACTCACATCTGTTTATTTGTGCAAAATAAATACAAGGAAGATGAACTATAAACTAACGAGACTGGTTATCTACAAAGCACAGTGGGATTGGTTACCTACAAAGCACAGTGGGAAAGGATGGAAATCAAGAAAAAGAGGAATGAATTAGTAGGGGTTCAGAGGTAGCAATACTTCTCTGAATTTATCACTTTGTATACACTCAGACTCTTTAAAGCCACAGTAATATTTCACATTCTCCCCCCAGATAAATAATTTAAATCAACCAGGATGGGGAGAGGGAACCCAAAATACAATGTAATTCTGTGTATGTGCTCAGTCATGTCCAACTCTTTGGGACTTCATGGACAAAAGCCCGCCAGGGTCCTCTGTCCATGGGATTATTCAGGCAAGAATAGTGGAGTGGGTTGCAATTTTCCTCTCCAGGGGATCTCCCCAACCCAGGGATTCAGCCCAGGTCTCCTGCATCTCCTGTATTGGCAGGCAGATTCTTTACCACTGAGCTACCTGGGAAAATATAATAATGAATAAGACAATCACACTGAAGGGAACGAGGAAGAAAAAAGAAAAGATTAAGCCCAACTAACTTTGAAAACAGTATTCTGACTAGACAATGCAAGGCTAAACCAAAACAGAACCATACACAAATAGCGTACAAAAATTGCACAAGTACTATAAATCTGGTTTTCACAGGAGTATAGTTGAGCAATTCTGTAACTACAAACAAGTGAACATATTGTAGATAATGCCAACCCTGGTTTCTCAGTGTCTGAGGGAAAAAAAATTACAAATGAGGAAAGTGAGAAGGATAGAATGAGACATATGGTATTAAGAAAAGAAAAGGAGGTATCACTATGAACTCAGGGTTCTAGATAGGGAGACAGAAAGACAGGAAATGCATGAAAAAGAATGGGGGCATGTCAAAAGGAAAAAGAAGCCAAACTGAAGGAGTTCCAAAAATCAAAGTCTAAAGAATGTGAGTAGTATAATAACTGATAGTATTGAATTATAATCCAAAGAATAAAATAAATATCTAAGAGTGCACTATGGATATAAATTACTTGAATAAATAGATGGGGAAGAAGGCACAGTTCTTTCTTTAGAAGAGTTACAATTCATAAGTATAGCAGGAATGAAAGAAATGTTTAAATCACCTGTAGACAAATACAAGAGTAATAATTACTGAAGGCAAGACTGGCCAATGGCATACTAATAGCTAAAAACAGTAGGCAAAAGTTTGAGGAGAAGAGGATATTAGCAGAGTCTCAAAGTATCTCTCCCAATATATTTATTAACTATGAAGGAAAAATCAGTAATTTTATAGTGAACAAGTCTGGCAGACACCACTTTAATCCAGTGATCAAGATTAATATCACCAGTAACAAATTTCTTGATATCATATACCACTCTCTCGATATGACACACTGAGAAGGAAACAGCATCACTTCTGTAGTATTCTTGCCAAAAACACATAATCTCACTCTAATCATGAGAAAACAACAGATAAACCCAAACTGAGAGGCATTCTACAAAATAACTAAAACTCACCAAAAATGTCAAATTCATGAAAGACAAGAGGAGTAAGGAACTGTCATAACTAAAGACAGTATGGGATCTGAGATGGAACCCTGGAACAGAAAGGGGGCATTAAAAGGGGAAAATCATGTGCTCTGTGCCTTAGTTAAAAGTATTGTACCAAATGGATTGTACAAATCCGTTGTACCAAATGGATTCAGCTCAGGACATCAGAGTCTGAACAGGACAAGGAGGGCATATATCAAACCAAGGAACAACCTGGCATGGGGTATCAAAGCCAGCAGGATGAAGAGGAAAATTACACAATGGAAAAGTCCAGCATGGGGAGTCAGAGCCCAGGATGGAGTCCACTCTGGGCAGGAGGACTGGGTCAAGCTGGTACAAGTGGAATGAGGGTGACATCCACACAAGGTATTTGGTGATGATGGGAAACTAATTGCATACAGGGGGATTGATCAAATGAGTAAATATAACAAGGATAAAGGGTTTCTGCTTGTTGGATAGTTACAAAAATGGTAAGGGAGAAAACCAGAATGATTTCTGCAATGTTAGGCTGGAAATACAGGTATCAGTATGAACTAATAGTTTTTAATATTTATGTAAATAAATGCATATGGAAATATGTACATGAATACACATTTATGTACACATGTATATAACATTCATATGTTTCTTAGCTCTGAGAGGGCCTGGGCACCATGAGAGCCAACAGCAATAAGTACACCTAGCATCAGGTACTGATTTCTAAATATCTTTCTCCATTACAAGGAACTAGGGCTCCTTGGAAAAATGGTTGATACCAGGACTGGGACAGGGAAGACGTAAAACTGGCCTGGAATATCGTTTTTATGCCTGAAAGTTAAAGAAGAAAATACTCAGAGAATGATAGGAACATGTCAACAGAATATAGAAGTCAGCTTTAAAAAATCCTACTGGCCAAATTAAGGACAATTTGAGCATTAAAATAACAATAGGAAAGAATTATAATCCATTGACTAAAACAGGAAACCATGAGTTAGCACTGATACGTATAAATTGAAGGGTTCTTCAGAAATGGGATTTTGCATAGCTTCAAAATACCCCCAACAAAATATCAAGAAAGGAAAAAGATAAAATACCACCTCAATCATGTGATCAAAGTAAATGTCATTAGTTATGGGACAAACTGAAATCCTGCGAAAAGAACAAAGAATCACTTCTGTAATCTTCAGGCCAGATATATATAATCTGCATCATGAAGAAACATTGAGAAAACAGAGGGACATTCTACAAAATAACTAGCCTCTAATCTTTTAAAGTGTCAAAGTCATAAAACTCAAGGAAAGACTGAGTAACTGTTCCAGACTAAAGGAGACTATAAAATGTGACAACTAAATGCAAATTGTGATTCTGAACCAGATCCTCCTGCTATAAAGGACATTATTGGAACAACTGGCAAAACCTGAATAGGCTCTAAGGAGCAGATGGTTTTAATGCATCAATGTTAATTTCCTGATTTTAATGCATGTTTACAAGAAAATTTCCTTGTTTGCAGGAAATAAATATATAATAAAAAAAACATTCAGGGGCGATGGGACTTCCAGTTAACAACAACCTTCAAACAGTTTTGGGAAGGCAAAGTTCTTCGTACTGTATTTGCAACTTTCTTGAAAATGCAAGATTATTTGAAATTCTTAAAAACTACATTTTAAAAACATTATTACGATAAAGAAGACATAAATAAATGGAGAAACCATTTTATGAATTGGAAGATTCAATACCGTAACAATATTCAAATGGATCTACAGATTAAATGCAATGCAAATTAAAATTCCAAAGGCATTTTGGGAAATCAGTCAAAATGATTCTAAAATATAAATCAGGGAACTCCCTGGTGGGCCAGTGCTTAGGATTCTGTGCTTCCACTGCAAGGGAATGGGTTCAGTCCCTGGACAGGGAACCAAAGATCCTGCAAGCTGCCTGACGCGGCCAAAAAAAATAAAAGGAAAACGGCACACAAGGTAAAGAATAGCAAAGTCCTTCTTGAAAAGACAGAAGCATTTTAGAGGGTTTAGTTTATTACATATAAAGTCTTATAAAGCTATAATAATTAAGAAAAAGTGATACTGGAACAAGGATAAATAATAAACCAATGAAGCAAAACATAGCCAAGAAACAGACCCACCCATAAACACAGACACTTGGTTAGTGGTATGGCTGTGAAGAGCAAAAAGGAACAATCTTTCAATAAATGGTGCTAGGATAATATGGGTGGAAAAAAAAATGAAACCTGAACCTACCTTATACTACACACAAAAGTAAAATCCAGGTGATTTCTTAATTCTTAAATGTGAAAGAAAAACAACACATCTTCCAGAAGGTAAAACAGGAGAATATCATCTTAACTTTGGGATAGAAAAAAAGCCTCTTAGGGTACAAAACTTTGGAGAAGGCAATGGCACCCCACTCCAGTACTCCTGCCTGGAAAATCCCATGGACGGAGGAGCCTGGTAGGCTGCAGTCCATGGGGTCCGCAAAGAGCCGGACACGACTGAGCGACTTCACTTTCGTGGACTGGAGAAGGCAATGGTAACCCACTCCAATATTCTTGCCTGGAGAATCCCAGGGACAGGGGAGCCCGGTGGGCTGCCATCTATGGGGTCGCACAGAGTCGGACACGACTGAAGCGACTGAGCAGCAGCAGGGTACAAAACTTAAACAAGATATAAAGACAACAACTGATAAATCTAACTACCCTGAAAGTAGCACTGAAATATATACACTACCATAAGTAAAAGAGATACCTAGTGGGAAGTTGCTGTATAACACAGGAAGCTCAACTGGTGCTCTGTGACAACCTAGAGGGGTGGTTTGGGATGGGCAGTGGGAGGGAGATTCAAGAGGGAGGGGATATATGTATTATTATGGCTGATTGACGTCATTGTATGGTAGAAACCAACACAACATTATAAAGCAATTATCCTTAAATTAAAAAAAAAAATCAAAACACAGACTTAACAATTTGAGTTCATCAAAATACACCACTTAAAGAATATCATGGTAAACCACTGTGACATATTAAGTTAAAGAACATGGACTTCAGAGCCAGAACATCCCGCTCAACTCTGACCTTTGTTGTCTGTTAACCATATGACTTTCAACAAATTACCTAACCTTTCTAAGCCTCAGTGTTCTTATCTATAGAAGGAGGACAACAATGGTATCTATCTTATAACATTATTACAAAGGTAAAATGAGTTAGTCCAAATATAACACTTGGACAGGTAAATGGTATAATTATTATCATTACTGTTGAGCATTTATTATGACTTATCCCTGACCCCAAGGAACTCAAAAATCTAGTAGAAGACAGATTTGTATTTAGTTGTATAAATACATGGCTTATGTCACCACCACGCCTGACAAATCCCATGGACAGAGGAGCCTGATGGGCTGCAGTCCTTGGGGTCACAAGAGCTGCACAGGACCTACTGATTAAACAACAACAACATCACCACTAAAGGGTGTAAATGAATAATCAGGGAAGACCTCCTTAAGGAGTTTAGATCTCAAAGAATAAGAATCAGTTTGTGAAGCAGAGAAAGATAAGGATATCCTGAAAGTGGAAAGACATCAACAAAAGACACTGAAGCATGAAAAGAGTTCAAATTAGAAAACTGGTTTCAATGTGTGTAGAACAGTGGGCTGATGGGTGAGGAGGAAATGGCAAAAGTTTAGGATCCTATCCCAAGGAGTGTGAATGGACTTTATGACAATGGGAAGCCCCTGAAGAGTTTCAAGCATGAGAGTGACATGGCCTAATTTGCATGTTTAAAATATCAATCTGGGGCAAAAATAGAGGTGGTATGCCAGTCAGGAAGTGGTTGTGAGGGTGAGGCCTGAACTGAGAAATGTCTGGGACATGACATGAAGTGCCATTCTCACAGCCATCAGGGCACTAAATAGCAAGCACCTTTAAACCTGCCACATCCTCACAATCACCAGATTCTTCCTTGACACAGTCCCTCTCTCTAGGCTTTCTTTCCATCTCTACTGACAACATGCTTGTTCAAGCACTCATATAGTCTCATGC
>SJYQ01020778.1:0-12236 GCA_006410935.1 Redunca redunca
AGGCTAATTACAGAAATCTTTATTCTAATTTGTGATTCATCCATACTGGCATTTTGCATGATGGGAATATACATCTTTGTCAATTCCTTTCCCAATTTTGATTCAGTTAGTTGTTCCATGTCTAAATCTAACTCTTCATTCTTGACCTTCATATATATTTCCCAGAATACAGGCAAGATGGTCTGGTACTCCCATTTTTTAAAGTATTTTCCATAGTTTGTGGTGATCCACACAGACGAAAGCTTTAGCATAGTCAATGAAGTAGAAGTAGATTTTTTTTTTTTCTTTGTAGAATTCCCTTTCTTTCTCTATGATCCAACAAATGTTGGTAATTTGATATCTGATTCTTCGGCCTTTTATAAGCCAAGGTTGTACTATTAAGTTTTGCCATAATGATACTATCAAGGAAAAACATAACCACAAGAAATATAGCATGACCAAGGTCCCAATTCATCACACATTAACTGACTAAGTTCATGTACCCAGATTCAGGTGCTAATAGCTTGGTTTTCTTTCTTTGAGTCTCATAGGCAATTTAGACATGTGGGCATGTAACCAAGGAGAATAAAGAAATGCCAGTAGAGATAGGCGTGCTATCATATAAAAATAGAGGTAACTTCTAGAGAAGGTGACAGAAAATATTTTATCAATTAATCATGAAGTAAGAGTAGGGTCTTTGCATCCATTGGATAGAAGGCATTAAAATTGCATGTGTACCGGCATGCTGCTGTAAAACAGAACTGTACTTCTGAAGAGTTCTCAGTGTGGCAAGGAAATGAGTGTAACTACTTTTGAAGGGTGACTTAAATCTTGTTGCTGTTACTCTCTGAAGTTATGTTCCAATAGGGACAAAAAAATTTTTTTCTGTCTCCACTATCTCAATATTATCTTCTAATTTATAAAGAATCCTGTAAATGCTTACTAAAATCAAGATATATTTTTAACAATATTGTCTTTTATTGCTGTTGTGGGTTCTCAGTGAAACTGTGATGACTTCAAGGTTTCTCACAGTAGGCCAGGGATGGGCACGGTGTTCTCAGACATGACAGTTAAAGGTAAGTTTAAGAAATGATTTTCTCTTCCTGATAGATTTCAAAATGTTGAAATATGGCAAAATGTATAAGATAATGACTTTGACCTCAATTTATACTTTGTTGCATATATTTAGGAGAATTCTATCATACTTCCAAAAGTTGAAAACTCTAGTTGGTAGATATGTGAAGTTATAAGACATCTTTCTTCTCAATGATATAATTATAATAATGACCATTGATTTTCTCAGTCTAATCTGAATAACAATTGATTCATTAAAATTGCAGAATTTCCTCTCACTCTCGTTTCAGTTCAGTTCAGTTGCTCAGTCATGTCTTACTCTTTGCAACCCCATGAATCACAGCACGCCAGGCCACCATGTCCATCACCAACTGCCAAAGTCCACCCAAACTCATGTCCATTGAGTCAGTGATGTGATCCAACCATCTCATCCTCTGTCATCCCCTTCTCCTCCTGCTCTCAATCTTTCCCAGCATCAGGGTCTTTTCAAATGAGTTAGCTTTTTGCATCAGGTGGCCAAAATATTGCAGTTTCAGCTTCAGCATCAGTCCTTCCAATGAACACCCAGGACTGATCTCCTTTAGGATGGACTGGTTTGATTTTCTTGCAGTCCAAAGGACTCTCAAGAGTCTTCTCCCACACCACAGTCCAAAAGCATCAATTCTTCAGTGTTCAGATTTCTTTATAGTCCAACTCTCACATCCATACATGACCACTAGAAAAACCATAGCCTTTACTAGATGGACCTTTGTTGACAAAGTAATGTCTCTGCTTTTTAATATGCTATCTAGGTTGGTCAGCATCCTTCCAAGGAGTAAGTGTCTTTTAATTACATGGCTGAAGTCATATGCAGTGATTTTGGAGCCCCCAAAAATACAGTTAGTCACTGTTTCCAATGTTTCCCCATCTATTTCCCATGAAGTGATGGGACCAGATACTATGATCTTCGTTTTCTGAATGTTGAGCTTTAAGCCAACCTTTTCACTCTCCTCTTTCATTTTCATGAAAAGGCTCTTTAGTTCTTCACTTTCTGCCATAAGGGTGGTGTCATCTGCATATCTGAAGTTATTGATATTTCTCCCAGCAATCTTGATTCCAGCTTGTGCTATATCCAGCCCAGAGTTTCTCATGATGTATTCTGCATATAAGTAAGTAAGCAGCGTGACAATATATAGCCTTGACCTACTCCTTTTCCTATTTGGAACCGGCCAGTTGTTCTATGTCTAGTTCTAACTGTTGATTCCTGACCTTCATATAGGTTTCTCAAGAGGTATATCAGGTGGTCTTGTATTCCCACTTCTTTCAGAATTTTCCACAGTTTTTTGTGATTCACACAGTCAAAGGCTTTGGCATAGTCAGTAAAGCAGAAATAGATGTTTTTTTCTGGAATGCTCTTGCTTTTTCCATGATCCAGCAGATGTTGGCAATTTGTTCTCCGGTTCCTCTGCCTTTTCTAAAACCATCTGACTTCAGGCTATACTACAAGGCCACAGTCATCAAGACAGTATGGTACTGGCACAGAGACAGAAATATAGATCAATGGAACAAAAATAGAAAGCCCAGAGATAAATCCACACACCTATGGACACCTTATCTTCAACAAAGGAGGCAAGAATGTACAATGGATTAAAGACAATTTCTTTAACAAGTGGTGCTGGGAAAACTGGTCAATCGCTTGTAAAAGGATGAAACTATGTCACTTTCTAACACCATATACAAAAATAAACTCAAGATGGATTAAAGATCTAAACGTAAGATTAGAAACTATAAAACTCCTAGAGGAGAACATAGGCAAAACACTCTCTGACATAAATCACAGCAGGATCCTCTATGATCCACCTCCCAGAATACTGGAAATAAAAACAAAAGTAGATAAATGAGACCTAATTAAAATTAAAAGCTTCTGCACAACAAAGGAATCTATAAGCAAGGTGAAAAGACAGCTTTCGGAATGGGAGAAAATGATAGCAAATGAAGCAACTGACAAACAACTAATCTCAAAAATATACAAGCAACTCCTGCAGCTCAATTCCAGAAAAANATTGGGAACATGTGTACACGTGGTGGATTCATGTTGATGTGTGGCAAAACCAATACAATATTGTAAAGTAAAAAATAATAATAATAAATTAAATAAATAAATAAAACCAGCTTGAACATGTGGATGTTCACAGTTCAGGTATTGCTGAAGCCTTGCTTGGAGCATTTTGACCATAACTTTACTAGCGTGTGAGATGAGTGCAATTTTGCAGTAGTTTGAGCATTCTTTGGTATTACCTTTCTTTGGGATTGGAATGAAAACTGACCTTTTCTAGTCCTGTGGACACTGCTGAGTTTTCCAACTTTGCTTGAATACTGAGTGTAGCACTTTCACAGCATCATCTTTCAGGATTTGAAATAGCTCAACTGGAATTCCATCAAATCCACTAGCTTTGTTTGTAGTGATACTTCCTAAGGCCCACTTGACTTTGAATTCCAGGATGTCTGGCTCTAGGTGAGTGTGATCACACCGTTATTATTAACTGGGTCATGAAGATCACTTTTGTGCAGCTGTTCTGTACAAAAACGCTATTCTTGCCATCTCTTCTTAAAATCTTCTGGTTCTGTCAGGTCCATACAATTTCTGTCCTATATTGAGCCCATCTTTGCATGAAATGTGTGCTTTGTAGCTCTAATTTTCTTGAAGAGACCTCTAGTCTTTCCCATTCTATTGTTTTCCTCTATTTCTTTGCATTGATCACTGAGGAAGGCTTTCTTAGCTCTCCTTGCTATTATTTTGAACTCTGCATTCAGAAGCTTTTATCTTTCATTTTCTCCTTTGCTTTTCTCTTGTTTTCTTTTCACAGCTATTTGTAAAGCCTCTTCAGACAGCCATTTTCCTTTTTTTGCATTTCTTTTTCTTGAGGAAGGTCTCACTTAGTTTTCTCATTTTGAAAATGAAGGAATATCCATATCCCTTGTCTTTTGTCACCCAAATTTAATTTTCTGTGATGACAGAAAGGTTCCTGTGTGGTTTCATTATCAAATCAGTACCCTAGAATCTGGATATTTCATTGAATTTAAAATAGGAGATATTCTCCATCAGTGGTCCTAACTGAATCAAGCATATCTACATAATTTTCCAAATGGTACTTTTCCAGATTATCATTTATTCTGCATGTACTGGATGACATTTGACTGTTAGGAAAAGGTTTTCATTTTCTTGTTTTCACTTATTCTTTTGGTCATTTAATCAGTTATTGATTTGTCATTATATTGATTCATGAATTTCATTTTATTCAATTAATCAAATTTAGTTCCTGGGTGGAATTATTGGTAAAGAACCCACCTGCAGTGCAGGAGACTGAATGAGACTTGAGTTTGATCCCTGGTTTGGAAGATCCTCAGCAGAAAAGCCTGGAAACCCACTCTAATATTCTTGCTGGAAAATTCCATGGACCGAGGATTCTGGCAGGCTACAGTCCGTAGGATCCCAAAGAGTCAGACATGACTGAAGCAATTTAGCATGCATGCATATAAATAAAATGTAAGCACTCACGCATAAGTATAAATACTTAACTGTGTGCCTGTATATGAATATTCATACATATATGTTCTTTTCTATATTTTTGTATATGTTTGTATAAATATACATGTAGGGTTATAACACACACACACACACACACATACACATACACACATAGGCAAACCGATGGTAACTCAGATGGTAAAGAATTTTCCTGGTATGCAGGAGACCCATGTTCAATTTCTGAGTTGGGACAATCCCTTGGAGAACAGAATGCTTACCCACTCCAGTATTCTTGCCTGGAAAATTCCATGGAAAGAGGAGCCCGGTTGGCTACAGTCTTGGGGTCACAAAGAGTTGGACATGACTGAGTAACCAAGCATGCATAATAAAAATATCCTATTTCAAAGAAGCAATTATAACCATGAAGCATATAATATATTTTTGATGAAATAGAAGTTTCCAATGTAAAGATAAGACTTTTATTTAAAATTTTTCAGTGAAACTAAAGCAGGTTATCAATATTTTGAACGTCATTTAAAAATTATTTTAATTTGCAAGTAACACAAAAATTTATACTTATATTTTTGATATACTTTTCTGATCACTAAAATGCATTTTTAAGAGGTGACTTCTGAAGAAAATTTGATACATTAAAATCAAGATGAGATTAAGAAGAGTGATTGTAATTTATATACAGTGATATTGCCATAAAAAAAAAAAAAAGGATGAAAAAGTACAATATAGTCACAGGGGCACATAGCCCGAAGATGAATCTGCTTTACATTCTTATGTGTTATTTTTATCTTATTTCAGATGAGAAAGAAATTAATAAGTAGAAGAATTATCTTTATGTTCCAGAAAATTGACATTTTAATATATAGCCACTACTTTGATTTGGAGAAGGAAATGGCAACACACTCCATGCCTGGAGAATTCCATGGACTAAAGAACCTGGCAGGCTACAGTCCATGGGGTCACAAAGGATCAGACATGACCGAGTGACTAACACACACAACACTGATTAAATCATATTACAAGATGTGAAACATACTGTGTAGTTTTTACCAAGAGTTTTGATTTTATTTTTAAATTGTTTTAAATTTTTATTGAAATATAGTTAACAGCAAAATATTGCTCAGCCATAAAAAAGAGTGTAATAATGCCACTTGCAGCAGCATGAATGGACCTAGAGATTATCATACTGAATGAAGTAAGTCATACAAAGATAAATATCATATAATATTGCAAATATGTAGAATCTAAAATATTACATAAGTGAACTTATTTATAAAACAGAAATGGACCCACAAACATAGAAAACAAACTCATGGCTACTGAAGGTGAAAGGAGAAAAGGGATAAATTAGGGGTTTGGGAATAACATATATACACAGCTATACTCTTGCCTGGAAAATCCCATGGACGGAGGAGTCTGATAGGCTACACCCCATGGGGTCGCAAAAAGTCAGACATGACTGAGAGACTTAACTTCACTTCATATATAAAACAGACAACCAACAAAGACCTACTGTGTAGAACAGGGAATTATATTCAGTATCTTGTAATAACCTATAATTGAAGAGAATCTAGAAAAAAAGTTTTGATTTTAAAATACTTTTGTAATATCAAGATTTGATCTATATTTCTCTCAATTTATTATTTTATTAAAACCTGTAGTC
Source organism: Redunca redunca (assembly GCA_006410935.1). Lineage (NCBI taxonomy): Eukaryota > Metazoa > Chordata > Mammalia > Artiodactyla > Bovidae > Redunca > Redunca redunca. The sequence goes on from SJYQ01020778.1 coordinate 6,240, forward strand.
AAATACAAAAATAAAATAGTATAAAATATTATTGGTGAAACTTTACAATAAGAACTTCTTGAGTGAGTGCTAAACCATGTTACGTGTGCCTGACTGTAGCCCAGTAGGCCCCTCTGTCCATGGAATTCTCTAGGCTAGAACTGGAGTGGGTTGCCATGCTCTTCTCCAGGGGATCTTCCCAATCCAGGGATTGAACCAGCTTCTCTTGTGTCTCCTGCATTGGCAGGCAGGTTCTAGCACCACTTGGATAAAGATTCTTGTATTGAAGTTTAAAATTATTTAATCAGTTATGAAACCAAATTAAAATATTAACTAAAGTATTTAACTGTTAAACTCATGAACATTACACACTGTGTATGTATATGTGTATATATATAATGCACATATACATATATGTATAATTATTGGGCTATAATAATACCAGCCAGCATTTGGAAAAATTTCTTCTTCTCTATTCTTTGAATGGAGCTGCCACTGTTACTGTAATTGTTCTGGTGAATTCTCCATTTAGCTATATATTTTCAATAGTTTGATATTATGCTATAATATAATACTTTTCAATAGTTTTATATAATATTTAGTTAGTNCTGATGAGGGTAGCTTAAAAATACATTAATTCTATTTTATAACAAATATATGCCCTTAGGTTTCAGAAAATGTTAATTCCTGTATCCAGTTTTGCAATGATTTTGTATGGAAAATGAATTGGGGCTATCATTTATATGCTTTCCTATATTAAGGAATTAATCTTTTGTAGCTTGATAACTCATTTATTTTTAGTACTAATATCCATTGTCTGTATATATTACAATTATTTATCCATTCATTTACTGATGGACATTTTGGCTAATTCCAAGTTTTGGCAGTTATGAATAAAACCACTGTAAGCATCTATTAGCATCTATGTGAGTGGAATGTAAGTTTCAAGTCATGTGGGCAAATACCAAGTAGCATAATTGTTGTATTATGTTGCAAGTTTTGTAAGAAACTGCTGAACTGTTTTCCAAAGTGGCTCCCATTGCTTCCTTTACCAGAAGGAAATTGCTTGGGTTTTTTAATGTTTTGGGAGCTATGAAAAAAATCAATAATTAAATAAATAAATAAAACAAAAACAAACAAACAACAATTTCTCCTGTTTGTTACACTATCACCTTCCAAATATATCTCTAAATACAACTAGCCTTTGGCTGGCATACCAACATTACCTTCCCTAACTTTTTGAACTCTGGACAGGGCCTTTGAAAAAAGATGCTGGCACTGTGCAGGGCACCACTTATCTGGTAATCAAGAGGTATATCCAGAAATCACAAACATCCATTTCAAGTCGAAGAGGCTTGAAATTTCACTTACAGTTCAATCAGAATATTGTATTGACAGTTATTTCTCCTATACATGAGTCAAGCTTGAGGATTAATATGCACAAAAACTCTTCAGCAATCTGCATGTTGGGCTGTCAGCTTGCTCACCAGTAGTACTTAGCTATTTTCCATCAAGCTTTTTGCAGTTTTCTCAGTTTGGGAAACAATTTGCTGTCATAAGATACATTGAAGGGTCAACATCAAACCTGTAATCAAGTCAGCTCTCTATAAATGAATTCATCATTCTTGTGGTCATGAACCAAAAATGTGGTTCTCTTTTAAGCAAAGGGCATTTTGAGTGGCTTTCCCCTGTATCTCTTTGAGATTTTATATTGGAATTGGGAAAGTGGTCTTTATGGGGCATATAATGAATTAATATGAAAAACCTTCATTTGGATTTATAAGTTCATTTTGGTTCTACTATATGTTTCATCTCAGTCTCTGCCTCAGAAGTATCTCTCAGGTCTCCTGCAGGGCAAACTGGAAATGCTAGGCAATCATTATCCCATGCTTCAATCTATAAATAATGGACCTATTTTCCAGGTGCTAATCCTGGATCCTGTTTAGTTCATAACATATTTTTTTATTATTATTCTTAATTCTCCTCCACATTTCCTGGCCAGAACTTTCCCATGGGAAGAGATGACTTATTCCCCCCACACTTTCAGGGTTGGCCATGAGTCTTTTTTAAACAGTAATCTATAGGTAAAGAGGAAGGGTGCTATTTCTGAGCCAAGGGCTTAAGAGGCTTTCCATATTTCTAATTGTTCTCTTGAACCTTTGTTCTTTCATGAGAAGAATATAGTAGTCCAAAGAGGATGAGAGAAATTTCTAGTGGAACCATGTCAGCTGATGTAACAGATTTACAAACACCCCCTCCCCATCAGCTATGTCCCTGAGAAACCTGGCTGAACCCAATGATATTAGTAAATTTCAAAAGACCACAGATTTTAAAATAATAATAAATGACTGTTATTTTTAAATATGGAGTTTTCAATCTTTTGAAAATGACAACAGCAAATCAACACAGCTTGGATAATAACTTTGTAGATAAGAGATAGATATGGCTAAGTTCTGCAAATTTCTGAGTTCATCTTAACTTCCTTACTTAGAGAGGCAAATACTCCTCTGTGATTTAGGGAATCTGTACTTCTCATCATATAAGCCTTCCTTTAAATGCCTCTGAAAGAGTGGATTTATAAGCTGGTGTCAGTTTTCCCCTGCCTTCTATCAAGGACTTCTCATTGGTTCCAGAGCATGTGTTAGATTCCACTTTTAGTGATAAGAGATGGAAACACTTAACTGAAGACAGACGATAATCTGAATGAATTGTATCAAATCTCAGAAATATACATTCTCCCAAAACTGGGGGGAAAATGAGCTTATATGCCTACCTTACATCACAGACACACACATTCACAGATACATAATATTCAGGTAGATGAAGATTTAAATATAAAGGGCAGGACTTTAAATATCTTAAAAGGTAGTATAAGAAACATCTTTTTGTTTTAAGGTAAACATTTTAAAATGTGTTTGAGCAAGCCATACATAAACAAAATGGCTAATTTAATTACATTAAAACTAAGTCTTATTACTCAAAATCTTCATAAACAAGGTGAAATGCTGTCACAATCAGAAGAAGATATTTTCATTAGTACATACAACTAACAGAATATAAAGGTTCTTATAAATCAATAAGAAGAGAACAAGAATAGGCATAAAGCATAAAAATGCACTTCTGGAAAAGAAATGAAATATATTGGAATGTAATGAAAAAGTGCTCAGTCTCATAAGCATCATGGCAAAACAGGAAAACTATGAGGAGTTATGATTCATACACAGCAGATAAGTCCAAACAGAACATTGTGACACTGCATAAAGGAATATCTATTCACTTCTGTTAAGGGTGTGGACGTTTCATTTTCGAAGTGAATTGGGAAAAAAACAACAACAACAAAAACAACAACTGTGACAGAGTAAGTGTGAAAGTGTTTACCCATTTTCCAACTATTCTCTGGATAGGAAACCTACAATGACACTGAGACTTGGTGCACTATTTGAAAACCTCAAAAGTATTATTATTTCTAAAAAATAAAAGATAAATAACCCAAATATCCACAACCAAGAGAATTATGAATGCTGTTGGCATATACTTAACTGGAATATTCTACAATAGTTAAAAATGAGCATGAACTAACAGGTGCATGAACCAACAGGTAACCCAGAAATGCAAACTTCAACAGAATGAATTATTTCAGAAGGCTATATACAATATTATCTCAGGTATATTGATAAGCAAACTAAAGAGTGTTTTTTTCAGGCATATATATAAACAGTTAAACTATGTATACTAAAATCAAGGGAAATAAACCTAAATTCAGAATATTCAATGTAATAGGGTGGAAGAGTGAAGAATGCATGCATACTAAGTCACTTTAGTTGTGTTTGACTCTTTGTTTCCCTATAGACCATTCAGTTCAGTTCAGTTCAGTCACTCAGTCATGTCCGACTCTTTGTGACCCCATGAATCGCAGCACGCCAGGTCTCCCTGTCCATCACCAACTCCCGGAGTTCACTCAAACTCATGTCCATCAAGTCGATGATGCCATCCAGCCATCTCATCTTCTGGCATCCCCTTCTCCTGCTGCCCCCAATTCCTCCCAGCATCAGAGTCTTTTCCAATGAGTCAAATCTTCGCATGAGGTGGCCAAACAACTGGAATTTCAGCTTTAATATCATTCCTTCCAAAGAACACTCAGGACTGATATCCTCTCAAATGGACTGGTTGGATCTCCTTGAAGACCAAGGGACTCTCAAGAGTCTTCTCCAGTACCACAGATCAAAAGCATCAATTCTTTTTAATGGCTTTTGGGGGAGAGAGAGAGAGGGAGAGGGTGGGATGAGATGGGAGAATGGCATTGAAACGTGTATACTATCATGTAAGAAACGAATTGCCAGTTGATGTCCAATGCAGGATGCAGGATGCAGGATGCAGGATGCTTGGGACTGGTGCAAGGAGAGGACCCAGAGAGATGGTATGGGGTGGGAGGTGGGAGGGGATTCATGTTTGGGAACGCTTGTACACTTGTGGTGAATTCATGTCAATGTTTGGCAAAACCAATACAGTAATGTAAAGTAAACTAAAGTTAAAATTAAAAAAAAAAAAAGCATCAGTTCTTCAGCACTCAGCTTTCTTCACAGCCCAACTCTCACATCCATTCATGGCCACAGGAAAAACCATAGCCTTGACTAGACGGACCTTTGTTGGCAAAGTAATGTCTCTGATTTTGAATATGCTATCTAGGTTGGTCATAACTTTCCTTCCAAGGAGTAAGCGTCTCTTATTTTATTTTTTCCATTAAAAATATTTATTGGTGTATAGTTTATTAACAATGTTGTATTAGTTTCAAGTGTACAGCATTATGATTCAGTTATACATGACTGCGATCACCATCTGCAGTGATTTTGGAGACCCCAAAAATAAAGTCTGACACTGTTTCCACTGTTTCTCCATCTATTTCCCATGAAGTGATGGGACCAGATGCCATGATCTTAGTTTTCTGAATGTTGAGCTTTAACCATTACCTGAAGACAAACACAAGTGTATCAGCAATGTTCTGTTTCTTAAGTTGAATAATAGATACATGTATCTTTATTATTTGTTACATCTTACATATAAAGTAATCAATTCAGAAAAAATGTAGCTGCTAACCTATTTGTCAGATCTACAGAGTTTCCATTATTTTTGCAAGGTTTAGAGAAACACTGTTTCACACAGAGGTTCAGAAAATCTAGGTCTGCAAATATTCATTATAAACAAATACTTCAGAACTCCATTGATTTAAAATTATAAAGTCAAAATTAAAATAATCAAATTGTTAAGCAGAAGCATATTATTGTTAGCATATTGTTAACAATAAGCATATTATTGTTAATATGCCAATAATATACATTGGCATATGTATACATTTAGATACATCAACATGTATCTAGATGTGTTTTGGTTTTATCTACCTGAAATTGTTGACCCCATCTTTATGTTCACCATAGTTCTGACAAAGAATCAGACCACTCATTCATGTTAATTTCACAGTGTTCACTTTTAAATCCTGCAAAGACAAGTAAGATAAGTAGAGATGAGCAATCCTCACTTTCAGTTCAGTTCGGTTCAGTCGCTCAGTCGTGTCCAACTCTTTGTGACCCCATGAATCACAGCACGCCAGGCCTCCCTGTCCATCATCAACTCCCGGAGTTTACTCAAACTCACATCGGAATCAGTAGTAAAGACTCTGAAGAATATTCTCATGGTGGAAGTTTTCTATTGTTTTATTGGGAAAACACCTCATCACTGGCTTCTCATACAACTCCATTTCACTTAAAGTCTGAATAAAGTTATGCTTGCTTATAACTAATGGGTTCAGATGAAAGAATCAGGGGAAAACTACTAAATCTCCTGTGGAAACAGAGTTAATGCTATTGCCACTGTTGTTTTAAGTTCTATAAGAAATTAAACAAAATTAATTGAAATGATTCGGAAAGCAAATGAATTAAAGTGATGACCAATCTTAAAGTAAAATTGAGCTTTAATGATTGGATGGATTCAAAGTAGTTAGCAAATGAAGCATATTATTTCATT